>JASSUY010002567.1:0-14583 GCA_032466535.1 Forpus xanthops | reverse complement strand
GTTGAGGACACCAGAACTGCACACAATACTCCAAGTGAGGTCTCACAAGAGCAGAGTAGAAGGGCAGGATCACCTCCCTCAACCTGCTGGTCATTCTCCTTTTGATGCAGCCCAGGATGCAGTTGGCTTTCTGGGCTGCAAGAGCACACTGTCGGCTCATGTTCATTCTTTCATTGACCAACACTCCCAAGTCCTTCTCCACAGGGCAAATGTCCGTAATGTCCTCTAAACATTGCAAAGGAGAGCCTCTAAATAGGAGAGTTGAGAAGGTCTAGCAGCTGGGGACATTCTACTGGTATGTGAAATATGGAGGTTTTATTGACTGCTCCAGTAGCGCATTTGTCTATTATGGATTGCTCAGCTGCGGGGTATCTTTGGAAAGCAATCAGGTGGTCTCTATATGGTCTCTATATTTTATAGAAAAGGGGAGAGGCTCTTCCAGAAAATACTTCAGAACCCAAAAAAACATCTACCCATCAATGTCATGGAGAAATGCCTCCTTCATGGTGCTTGATGTCCATTTTAAACTAATTTCTAGGCAACTTCCTTGACAGCCAGGGAGGCTGGTTTAATGAAAGTCTGTGGTAAGCTGATCCAAGCTGGCCTTGAAGACTGTCCACATTTCACTAGGGGGAACACTGGTTTAGGGTTAGCTGCCAGAGTGTCCCACCACCCAGAACCATACTCTCTATTACTTGTCTAGTATTGATACTGTTTCCCAGAGGCATTTCAAGACCCGGGAGTAGTACTTAATGTTCGTATTACAAAGATGGTCACAGACTCAAGTGTTTCCTGGTGGCACCATTCTGGACAGGAAGATGTGGTGCCTCCCCTGGCATGGTGGAGGTAGGGGCAGTGGAGATAAAAATTCACAACTGATTTCCTGCACAGATCTTCTGCATGGCCAGTCAGTGGGTCCATGAGCAGAGGCCCAGGGCTGTCCTCGTTTTTTACATGGCCCTGCTCACTGCTCTTCTTTGGCCTTCAGCGACTCCAGCAGCAGGAGGATGGATGACAAGTGCTTTCATGGATGTGTTGAATTAACCAAATTGCTTTGTCTCACTTGTCGTTACCACCTGCTAGCAAACCCCACCACCACAAAGACCCTGATCTTCCCTGTAGTTTAACCTTTTTCTTCTTCTTTTATTCCTGCTTTTCTTGAACAAAGGTGTCATAAGTGATTTGCCAGCTTGGATGGTATTTGCTCCAAGTGTGAACTATGTGGGCTGTGGAAAGCTGTCTGTTTAATTATGAAATCCCTGAAGAAGCCAAGAAACAAGACCTGGAACAAAGAAGAAACTGCCACTTTTTGGCAAGAGTGTGTTGATTTACAAAGGGCATCCTTCAATTATTTAAGGAGCAGTCAGCAGTGCCATAACTTTAAGTATGAATCAAGTGGCATGACTGAAAAATTTGTCACAGTGTGTTAGATCAATGGTAATTACCTTACTGACATGAGTACTGTTATTATTTTACAGGGCTGCAAACAGGATCATGGACGTGAGGAAACACAAACTGCACTGTGATCAATACTCTCTGAAATATGACTCTCCGCGGCCCAAAATGGAGTTTTCGAGCAAGGCAAACCATTATAGACTGATTCTCTCTCTCTGCCTTCAGATGGATACCCTGAAGTCAAACACAGCAGCAATTGGTCAACTTGTTTCTGGCTTTGAACAGGCAAATAGTCACTTATTATTTTTTAAGGACAACTGTGTGCAAATAAAAAGTCTGTGCAGCCAAACTCCAGGTGAAGAGAGAGCTGTGGAGGGAGCATGGGGAAGGAGGGCTCTGGCACAAGTTGTGTGTGTTGTGTAGAACCTAAGACTAATCTCTCAGCTGCAGCACAGGTTTAGAATCAGCTTCTGTCCCCACTCTGATTTCAAAGGGTTATGGGACTCCCAATCACTTGGCATCATAACCAGGATCTACAGGACATGAAAGCTTTCATGTATTCCCTCTCTGAACAAGTGATACATGGCATGGGGCACCATGTCTATTGGTGGTTAATGCTGTGCTCTCTGCTGCAGTATTTAATGAGATGTCCATGGCCAAACAGTGTATCAAGTGATGAAGTCGAAAAACGTGTTGGCTGAATAGAGACAGAAAATGTACATAAGATCTGAAAGTGCCTCTTCAGCCCAGGCCACTAAGGGTTGGACTTCTACTGATTGAGAACACTGTGTCTGATACATCTATAAACATGTTCTTTTCACATCTGTCTATCACATAAACTGTGTACAAGATCATTAGTGTACAACCTAAGGAACATGCTTGAACTCTGGTGCTTATTTGGGACTGCTTGACAGTAAAGTGTCCACAGCCCTGCCAAACAAGCAATTTAGATATTCTCTCCAGGCAATTTCTAGTAGAAGGGATGGACTTTCCAGACCTGTGAATGGGAGCTTGCTCAGCTTACATGACAGAGATGAAGAATGCTCAAATAAAGGTAAAATGTTCAACATCCCAAATACTGTGCCTAGGCACTCCAAGGGAGGGGAGCAAACAATCAAAACCTACTAATGGCAGATCAGACTTGAAAAGATGATCTGAAAACCAATCACTTGGAGACAACCACTAAATGTATATGAAGCACTTTGTCATCCTAAGAAGGAGTGAAGGAAGAGAAGGCCAGTGATGAAAGTAACCAGCAGAACAGGGGAATATTTCACTCAACCCAGGGTTTTCAATTGCATCCTCACACTAAAATGAGCACGATGCAATACTCCTTGTTTCAATGATTTGAATAAATCAAAGAGCAAAACTGATGAAAGACACAGGGAGAACAGTTGCCATGATGCCAATATCTTAAAGACCATTTATGAGACAATAAAAAGTAAGAAAATAGAGGGGGATACTTGGGAATACTGAGTTTCTGGCATTACTATTCTTTGGCTGCTGTTAGGAAATTTGGGTCTTTTTAGTAGGAAGGTTAAAGTGGTTATTTAGTGTTCTTCCGTCACCTTACTCTGTCTTGCTGAATTCCAGGATGCCATAAAGAATGAACTGTGTCCAGGAAAGTTTAATCTCAGTAATGTTTTATCTACTTGTGTGTGTGTGTGCATGAGCTGAGAAGATGAAGCAGTTGAATAGCACACTATGCTAGGATATTATCTGATGAGAAACAAATGTTGAGTGCAGTAAGAAGCAGCAGAAATGAGCAGTGCCTCTTGTGAGGTGAATAGTTCAGAAGTGGCTATGTATTATTTTGGAAAGCGTCGCAAATTAAGGTGTAAATTCATGTACACCTTAAGTTGTGACCTCATAAAAATGATCAATGGTTAATGGTGCAGATAACAGGATTCATAAGGGAAATTTATTGGCCACTTTTGTGAAATAAATATATTTATACCATACCAGTGGGAAATAAAAGCACATCAATAAATCATATAATATCTACAACTATACTAATAGCATGAGTAGCTGTTATAAACAACATTTTTAGACCTGCAGACACCCCCTCTGGCATGATACGAATATAATACATGTTAGCAGCAAAATGTACTTCAGTAAGAGACAGCCCTGTATATCCCACTTGTGAGTTATCTAGGCAGGCACCCGTTATGAATTATGGTCCTTCCTCAAAACAAGAGCCATAGAACAGAAAAATAGATACTCTGCAATCACATAATAAAGGTCAAATACAAAACTGCATTAGCAGAACAGGCTTGTAATCATGGACTCTATGATCCTTATGGATCACTTCAAACTTGAGACATTCTACGATTCTAACTCCTATTGAGTTCACCTGTTATCCTTATCTTTTCAAAGCTAGGTGATCCCTCTATCTGCGTGCTCTAAACAGGAGCAGGTCTGGGCAGCAGCACTCATTCTGCTGCTGAGATTGCATTAGTTTTTATTTTCAGCTGGCTACAAGTGACGATAAAATTCAAGGTAGGATCTTGTATGCTGTCCTACAAAAACATGGCCCCTCTGCATTCTGCTGGTGTGCCAGGGGTCAGAAGTTCATTTTTCCTGGGTGTCCTGGGACAATTTCCCCATGTCCTGAAGGAGCTACAAGGTTTGTCTGGCCTACCTTTAACTTCGACAGGGTCTCCCAACAGTGATGCTCCCATTACAAGCGCAAATCTCAGCTTGCCCTGCTCACTGCTCCCAGAAACCCATTTTCATTAAAGACCAACAGGGGCAGTTTGCACAGTTGAACCTTCTACATAAAACCTGTTTTTTTCTGGTTTCAGGTTGAAAGTTCAGTTTTCTCCATGGCTGAGGTTTCCACCTTGAGTTAAAGCTTCTGAACCTCAGTTCAACCTTGTTTCATCCTAGCTTACTGCTTTGCACCAGGCATTGGGTTCTGAGCTGGTTGGCAGTCTGGCGTATGGGTACAGATGTCATTCTGCTGCTGGGCTGTGGTGGACATTTGGATATGGCAATCTCTGACCACCCCAGAAAAACTCAGCCAAGAAGAATATGCAACACAATGTGGCTCCTGCAAGGCACTTCCTAAGCCAAATTCCATTGAAATCTATGAAAAAAAAATGTATTGGCTTCAGCAGACTCTGGAACAGACCCATTTGGAGAGTTCAGGTCTCCAGTGGCACATTGTTATATCTCTCGCGAGCACCAAATTCACTTGGAAAGAGATCAAATCAAACACTTCTCGTAGCTATCTGCATTTTCAGTGCATATCAGCTTTTGCCATGGTGGTGATAAATTGGTGCTGTGATGTGACGTGTAGCAGTGTGCTACATTGGAAGGGTGAAGAGTTATAGAATGAAAAGAAGACAAATAAAGCCTAAATTGTTGGGTTTGTGTGAATTTGGGAGGCCATTACTCAAGCGTCAGCAATCCTGACTTTATGAAGGGAAAAAAGTCTCTTTTCCACCAGCAGAAAATAATAAATTATCCTTGTGCTTTTAAAGCATTTTCAGCTTTTCTTTTAAAAAAAAAGTAGTTATGAATTTGCTTTCTGAACGTATTCTTCATTGTGTATTTTATCATCTTTAGTCCAATAAAATTTTCTTTAGGAACAACACATTATCATGTCAGAGTGGGAGGAGGGTAAGAATACACCAGGGAGCCTTTTAAAAATGTTTAAGTATTAATTTATTTCATGATGAATTTTCCACTGTCATTTTCTTAATAGCATGCACATGAAATAATCATGTCTTAAAATGCTCTGTAATTGAACGACATTTTCATTTCCTGATTACTGGGGGAATCCTGCTTTGAACCTTTATGACTTAAGGATGTAAGCACCAGGCTTTCTGGTGGTTTTGGGTGGGTTTTTTCTCTTCTAATGTATGTATTTCTTCCCTCTGCAGGTCTGTTGGAACAATTTCATTTGGAGATAATTTTCACACATGCAAGGACTTATCTTTTTGGATGAGACCAAATCCTGCTATGTCCCTCACTGATGCAGAGTGAGGACACTGTAGGAGCTGCTGCTCTTACTGACTGCATTTAGATTTACAGGGGGTTTTGAGGTCACTTATAGGTAGGTACAGGGACAGCTTTAGCTGCTGGATTTTGACTGAAGTAGGTAAAAGCTCTGCCCTGTCCTGATGGGATCTCTGTGGTCACCCGCCTTCTGTGTCCCATGGGAACCCCATGGAGTTGCGAACGTGGGGGTCTGGATCAGGAGGCAAAGCCAGGTCAGAGCTCTTTTTTTCCCAGGCTATTTTACCTCTCTGTTGCCCAAGCTGCCATGCTGATGTGGTAAGCTGATGGCTGGGCTGACCAGCTGGATGCAGGGAACATCGATGGGGATATGTATTGGTCCACTTGGCTCTCAGATAGCCCCTGCACACCCGTGGAGCCAAAGACACGAGCCACTGTGAAGCTCTGCACTGAAAATGCT
The DNA here is from genome assembly GCA_032466535.1 of Forpus xanthops. NCBI lineage: Eukaryota > Metazoa > Chordata > Aves > Psittaciformes > Psittacidae > Forpus > Forpus xanthops. Next base: position 8,765 of record JASSUY010002567.1, on the reverse strand, counting down.
GGACACACCTCTCTGCACTCTGTTACACCTCCCTCCCCAGAAGCCAAAGGCCAAAGGAGCCCCTTTGCACCCGCAGCTCACCCAGGCTTTGGGTGGCCATCATGACTGCAGAGAGGGAAACTGAGGCTCACCCATCAGCAAGTGGCAGAACTGGAGGTACCAAGGCCACTGGGTGGTTTTGCAAGCCCATAGTTTAGGGTTTTTCCCCAGCCAAATCTCTGCCCATCCCTCAGGACTTTGCTATCAGGCTCCCTGCACCCCGAATTCACCTTTTCTCCCTCTCCCCTTGCACCAGTGGGAGAGGAGGAAAGATGGGGGCTGGGAGAGGCAGAGGAAGCACCGCTTGCCAGGAAGAAAAGGAAGATTTATTAGTGTTTATCCAGAAATACCAGCTAGCCTGCTGCTGATCCAACTGAGCCCAGCAGGCTGCAGATTGGGGATTTGCACCGAGCCCGTTCTGCACCAGGCCATCCATCACGCCTGGGGTCGATGGGGAATGCAGGGCAGGCGCCCCAGGGGGCTGGGGATGCATGGAGGTGGGGGTGCACCAGCTCTGGTCTCCTCAGCTTGCACCCCGTGAGCATCCTTGTCTGCAGCTTCCCACCTCCCTTTCTCTCGCTCCCCATCTCCATCTGGCTCTGGACTGCACCGTGCAATCATTTTTCTCTCTCGGACTCGCTGAAGCAAGCGAGACATGTCAGTGCCTGATGAAACCCCATTTTCACTGATTAGCTCCCTTAAAAATATTTCATTTATCAGTGCCAAGATTTAAGTACTTCCCACTTGCAGGCAGCCAAGTGTGTCTTGTTGACTATGTAGCACGTCCATTTACATCGGCACTGACAATGTTACAGCAAGTGCTAATGTCCCCTCGTCCCCCCGCTCCCTCCTCTGCCTCCCCCCGCAGCATCTCCAGGCTGGCAAAGCTTAGACCTGTTTCATTGCAGACCTGTCCTCCTCATCTGTGGGAAGAAGAGAAAATGAGGAGGGAGGGAAGGAGAAAGGGGGGGGGGGGGATAAAAAGACACCTCTGATGTGTGCTTCTCTTTCCTAAAGGAGTCATTTGCAAAGTCATATATTTCAATTTCCTTCTCCCCCCATTTTATTATTACCTGGGCCTCAAACAAGTTTTGCACTCATTTATTCCCAAATAGAAACGCAATTTCCTTGGCAAATGATACCTTGCTAGAACTGCATTTGTGTTGCGCCGAGAAGACTTATTTCCTTATTTCCTTTTTCTTCATATTTTTCTCCTTCTTTTTTTTTTTTAACACCTTCATTTACATCTCACCCTTTGGGTTGGTCCCTGCTGCTCCCATGGAGGGGCACATAAAGGAAAAAGTAATTTCACTTTCTTTCCCAACATCTTACCTAAGGTTTCAGGAGCTGGCACGGTGAAAAGGGAGATTTGGGGCATAATTTTTTGCTTGTGAATGACAAAAAGAGGTGGAATTTGGGGGAAGCAAACAGAACGGAGGGCAGCGATGTTTCTCAGGGTTGCTGGTAGAGCGTGTCAAATACTTTCTGTAGTCCCATCTCAGGTGGAAGGTAGAGTTTACCTCAGGACATTACCAAACCATTCATACCTATGCCCCAAATCCATTGAGAACAATGAGAATGGGAAACAAAATGGTCACACTGTGGAAATGAGCAACTACAGTATTCTGGGAAAACTCAGCAAGAAGGGGACAGGTGGAAGTGGTTGTACAAAAGACAATTTCTGGGAACTGGTCCACCCACACTGGGGTAGGAAGTGTTCTGGTTGTAGATGAGTGAGCCCAGAACTCTGCCTTGAACAGCCCACCTCACCTGCATAGGGATCCTAGGGGCTGCAGCATCCAGCTCAGGTGATGCTCCAGACCTGCATGCAATAAGTCATGATGTTGCCTAACTTCACCCTGAGGCAATTGAATCCCAGGCTTAACTGAGATACTTGTTTCACGACTTTGAAGCTGGAGTCACCCTACTGGTGTCAGGACACCTGTGGAGTTATTACAGCACAAACAAGGGCCGAATTTACTTATTTGAGATATTTTGTGTGGATGAGTGACATGCTGAGGAAGTCTGATTTTGCTGCTAGTGCCAAGACAGTGGTTTGGCTGTGACTGCACCCTTGGCTCTGCCTCTGTTTTCTGCTACCCAACAGCTTAGCAAGCTTACACAAGAGCAAAATTTGTTTACTGAAGACCTTCTGTGTTGAGCCTTATTCAGCTTTTATTTTTCTTGTATTCATCCCTCCTTTTGCACACTGCTGAAAGTAAACACAAAAAATACCCAAGCTGAGATTCCATCACACTGACATTTTAACTGATTGCACAAGACCTAAATCCCAGTGCCACTGTTCACAGAAACACCACACACATGTTCTTTAGGAAATGCATAAAGAAAATCAGCCATCCTTTAACTTTCCTTCTCCAGCAGCAGATTTCCCATCCCAAGATTAAAAGCCTAGGAAATACTAAAGGCTAAATGCCAAGGAGATTCCTTTCATTGGCTCATTGGCGTCCTGACATTTCCACCGAAAACAGAGTGCTCTCATAGAAGAGAACAGAAAATGCCCAAGCCAACACAGCAGGAGTCTGAAAACCAATATAGTCTTATGGCTTTTGGCATGTCGCAAGTGACATAGTCAGCCACTTCCCTAATACAGAATAATACTGCTCTAGCTGCAAGAATGTGTGGAGCAAACACTGCACTTAGCACTGAATTGGCTTCATGCTGGCTCAGCATGGAGAGATAAATCTGAGCAGGGGGAATCTCAGCTTCAGGTGCTGTGAAGGAGCTCAGGGAATGTGAGTATTTCACAATGGAGAAGACTATGGCTTTTAAGAGATGAAGGTGTCCTTGCTGTATTCAAGTATCTGAGCGCCAACTGGAGTGTTAGTGGAGTACACAATAAAAGAAGGTGAGCCTTGCAGGTAGAAGTAACATCTTTTATTAAATGTATTGTAACTTTTTCTGCCTGTGAAGATGCTATTTTCTCCATCAATCTCAGCTGAGCTCAGAAATGGGCTGCCTCATTCTACAAAGCAGTCTGATTTGGCATTTCTGTGATTCCATGGAATTTTCAGTGTGGAAGTTGCATTGGAAGAATCAAACAGCCTCAAGCCAAGGCTGGAAGAGGGAATAAAAAGGCAGGACAAAGGTGTGCTGGATTTGCTTCTCTGCACCTGCCTTCAGGACATTGGCCCAAACCAAAGTCCTTGTGGGAAGTTCTGGAGCTAATCTTTAGGATTAAGATTTCCCCATGTAGGTCATGAGCCTGGGACTGACCGCATTCCCAGCAGCCCAGAAAGGGAGCAGGAGAATGGGGGCCAACCTCAGCTTGGCCCCAAGCACCAGGGACCAAGCACAGGCAAAGTACCTCTTGCTTCAGGCAGCATAAAAGGATATTTGGCTCATGCAATAGCCCATGCTTGTCTTCTGGAGCAGCTGGTTCAATCTTCTCTCTGGAAATGGCCAAATGGGAGATGTTCATTAACAAATTCAGCACACTGAGCTCCTACTTTGATTCTTTTATTCATCAGTGACTCTACTGCATTCGGCAAAATGAGCCAGACAGAAACTGTGCAAATAAATACAATTGCAGATACTGAACGTGAACAGCCATGTTGGCCATGCAATACACAGGCAGTCTGGACATCCCTCCTATTGAAACTAGTTCATTCATCTCACAAAAACCATCAAAACCAACAGCAAACCCCGAATCCATCAACCCCTCTTCACCACTGGGCCTACCTTGAATTTGAAATATTTTAGAAGACAGAGAGCAGTGTCTCACTTTCCACTTGATTCCAAACCAAGTGCCAGCCTCCACTGGATAAGCGCAGTATTGGTCCATCCATCACTTCCCTACTTCTAATGCCTCTGGCCATTTTGATGGCACAACCATCACACTGCTGTGCAGAGATGGCTGGTAGAGCAAAAGGCAGTATTGATGCTGAGAGAAAGTCAGAGTTAGTTCAGCTCTCAGCAGCTCTGCTCAGCATCCTCTTCAGCAGATGCATCCTACAGGCAAAGCCACACACATCTGCTAAATAACCCATTAACAACATGCAGCTGCGTACTGGGCTCTGTTCAGGGTAGGGGGGACCATGACAGTCGTATGGGATTCTGTCATTCACATAACAACCAGCTTTGCAGGCTGTAAGGTAGGAGGTTAGTAACTTTCATGTAGTTTTGCACCTATTAGCTTGTCTGCTTGTTTTCGAACTCCCTTAGAAGTCATGATGTTTAGTGTGACACATTTATTTACTAAGCTAGGAACCAGAAATAGCTGTGTGGCAGTTCCATTGAGCACAATGCTAATAATTGACAGGGCAGTCCAGATTGTGAAATAGAGGTGAACAGAATGGATTTTGTGAGATATTAAACTTGACCACAGATGGAGGTGGCTATTTTATTAGTAAGCTCTGGAGGGGAAATGCCATGCACCCACATTTATGCTGCTATAACACTTCTGGCTTTAGCTTCTATGAGTCTTATTTTTCATCTATAGATCTGAAAGGGTTTTACAGAGAAACCACACTGAGGAGCAGAAAGTAGGTTGCTTAACTCCTACATTATCAGGCAATCTATTGAATCACACTTGTCAAATATTTCAGTGTTGTATTTCTTGGCCACACAGTCCAAATTACAGGTAAAATGCCAAGATTTTACACTGAGAGATGCATTCTTTCCAGGTCTTGGAGGCTTTGGTGAAACATTTACATAGTCAGATGGAAGGAAGGTTTGAAAAAACTGCATGTTAGATGGTGTTTTTTATACTCAGGAGCATACAGAATTCGGCCTGTCTTAGCCAGCAGTACAAGTTCAGCAGACACAGGAATTCCCACTGAGAGACAAAGAAATAATAGGAAAGTCTACAGTAAGTTAGGTGTGAATATTTTTGTTGAAGTGCATAACAGATTGAGAGTGGGCAAGTTTTCCAGCTGCCCAGCAGACATCCAAGAGCCTTTCCTAGATGTCCCTTGAAATCAGGGTACTGGGGCAGATTGAAGCCTTCATCTCCTTTGGATGCTCCTCAGCAGCACATTGGCATTACACACCTCATTGAACTATGGCTAAAATAAAGAGATACTGATGTAGATGGAGTTAATATGCATAAAAATGATTTTAGGCTTACTCTTCTACTTCATGGAGAACACTTTCTCAGAGGTACCTACCATTGGGAAAGTTGAGATGCCTCCCCTTAGGTAGAAGTGAACAAAGGGCAATGGATGGATTGAAGCATGGATGGATGGATGGATGGATGGATGGATGGATGGATGAGGCAAATTCAAGCATTCATGCCTTTTCCTTCCACCTTGTGAACCCAATCCAGTGAGTCATCTCCCAGCCTTTTTTTTCTCACTACAGTCCAACCAGCTGTGGAGTTGGTATGAGACTGTGTTTTGCATGCTTTCTGAATAGTGTGCTTTCCATCGAGAATAGATAGAGCCACAAGAAAAAAAAAAGAAAGGAGAAAGCTCATGAAGTAACAACCAGGGCTGTCCTAACAGGGAGGTCTCACGAGAAGCGCTGCTGTACATTGACCTCAGTCAGCACCCAATTTAGGGACTTGTTTGGATTCCAGCTCAGTTCTTCTCCCTTCAGATTGCTCTGCAGCTCCAGATGAAGCAGCTGTCTGCTGCAGATCTTAGGTTTGCCATACTGATAGGGGATGAGTCTGGTCTTCGCATCAGGATGCATACACAAGTCTGTTCAGCCTCCAAGTACAAAGAGACCTCCAGATGCTAGGACAAAAGACATGTCATTAGTATGGCAGGTGACAATGCTAAGAGATGTCAAGTTATCCCACATGAAAATTGCAGAGTAGGTGCCCACGGCAAGGAAGTTAAAATAAGGTTGTGGATGTAGCCTCGAAAATGATAAGAACTGAGATTTAGCTGATCTCCGCTAAATTCCTGTGGGATCTCGGGTTTGGGAGGGCTGTTATTTTCTTCCCTCAGTTTGTTTTTTTATTATTATTATTTCTTAAGCTTAAAAGCAAAAATAAATGCCTTCTCTTCTTCCCCCCCCCCCCCCCCGAAATCCATACTGCTATAATTAAAATGTCGTAGTGAGACCACTCAATATTTATCAACAGTCAGATGCTGGCAGGTACAGTTTGGGATCAAGATCCAAAGCTAGCATAAACTGATAGAGCTAATGGGAGCTGCCTAATTTACACTAGGAAATAATTCGGCCTGAGGTTTCACATTTTCTTGTCCGTCCCTGAATATACAAAGGCTGATTCAAAACTGTGCTTTCAAGAGGTTTCCTGTGAATATTAATTTGAGGAAGAGCAATCAAAAATCCCTGGTAGTTCATACAGGCTGTATAGCTGCTGTTTCCCTCTGTAGGAGGGAAATACGGTTTCATTTGCAACATCTGTCCTTTTGAATGGAGGAATAATACTTGTCTTCATCTATTTTATTTATCTCATCTCTGTTGTCAACTAATACTTGCAGATTGTGGCTCAGTATTTATTGTTCACCCAACCATTCCACTTAGGCAAAATGCTTCTTAATATGCTCCATAACGAAACTTTACCCATTTGGCTCATGGTGCTGTTAATTTGCATATCATTACAATCTCATTAGATTTATGGCTCTCATCGAATACTTCCACTGCCCTGTTACTCTATGCTGGCAATCTACAAGCTATTGCTAATTCTCTGTATCTCGGAAATGTCTCTTTTCTTTCTGTTCTGTTTTTCTTTAGTTTTTATTTCTTTGTCAGCAGGATTTGTGCAGAAGAAGTATATTTAAGGCTGGGGAATTGCACTGTATACTCACAGGGACAGTGGAGACAAAAGAGTCAGGAAAAAAAAGACAGAAATGTGTCCAGTGATAGTATGTGTCCTCTTTGATTTACAATTTGGGAAAACAGCAGCCACTTGTAATCTTTATCTCAAGGCCCTCATTTTCCTTTGGGGCTCTGTTCTTCTTCCAGTGACGGACCATGCCAAAGGTAACACTTTTGGCTAGGGTATCCTTTAAGAACTGGTAACACAACAGGTCAGTGACTGCAATCTCAGAGCAAACACGTTCATGCCAGCCTAGCTTGGCAGCCAGTATTCCCACTAGTGAACAGGTGCCCTTATTTAAAATATTTGTAGTCATTTAATTCTTCATGTCTCTGGTGATCACGTACAAGTGATTCACACTGCACAGTCTGTCCCTGAAGAGCCTGTGATGTTCGTAATTCAAACAGATCTATTACCTTTTAGCTTTCCAAATGTAATTATAATCCAATTAATTAGGTACTCTCAGTTGATTCTGGGTTTCTTCCTCCAATCTCAGCCTATTGCTCTATGAAACTAATAGCTGCGAGTCCCATTCTTCAAGTCAGGCATGCATTTGGTAGCCAGTGTGACGAAGCCGTCCTAGCATTTATTTTCATGACATTCAGACTTTGAATCCCATTTCAACCTTCTGTTATGTGATTTAATTCCCTTTTCTCTGCAAAACACTTCTCAGGAGTCATAACGGGTTAAGAAAGAAGCAAAATAAAAGGCTGTTCCATTATGTTGCATTGGTTGCTTAACAAAACAGGCTCTGTACCCATTAACCATGACTCAAAGACAAAAACTCCAAGCTCCACTGGAAAAGCAGCATGTGCATTATTAGCCAAGGGCATGGCAAGGCAGTAGATAGTTTCCACTGTAGCTAGAAGGAAAAAGTAAACCCTTGTGCCACCTGGGGAGGTGACTCAATTATGTAACAGGAAGGTAAGAAAATGGTAAAGATAAAGAAATGGTAAAGTATAGAAAAAAGGTGTTTAAAACTTTTTCTCCTTCTTTTTCTTTCTCAGTCAATGCTTTGAGGCAATTTTACCAAAACCCAGAATAAACCCAAACCATAGCTCCACGACTGGCATGTCCACACCCATGAAGAGATAACTTCTCAAAAGCAGGATGGTCACAAGCACACACCATCAGACACAGAGAGTGTCTTTGTTCCCTTTGTGTCCCTTGTTCAGCTCTCTCTGGGGTCCATATCCTGACCAAGCCTAGCAAACACCTCAGTCAGCCGCTCCAGGCACAGCAGAATGACCTTGCAGCTCACAGTTCAGCCAGAGACTGGGACAGGATGGGTGCCTGCACAAAACCATCTCTCCACGGGCTGGCAGTGTCTAATCCTGCATCTGTGTAAATGCACATCTTTAACCTTCTCCAGCCTCACCAAAGTGCCTGCAGTACCTGAGTCCCTGGGAATGGGTCATCTTTCATGCATAGGCAGTGTGTGAATATGAATGGAGGAGCCATGTACCAGCACAGCTCAGCCTGTGACGTTGTCCAGGTCAATTTATCCCTAAAGCTGTGATCTATCTCTGTTATCAGTTCTTCTCATCAGATATGGAAAACTACCAGCACTGTGGGGCTCTGATTTTTACCCAAAGTTTCTGAAGGCTGCAAAATAGAAGTTCAGAGCATTTAAAATGCTCTGATTTTCATTGACAGCTCGCAGTAAGATCACTTATTAATCATAACATCACTTACCGGTCTCCATCCAGCCACAATATTCTGGCCACATCAGGTTTTTAACTTAAGAAGTGGTGGCCCTGGGTTAAAGTCATGGACATTTTCCACGCTGTAGCTGTCTGTGTAAGAATAGATGTACACCTGAAGATGGGAACCGTGATCATAAATCAATGCATGAGAAGCAGAGGAAGGAATTTCAAAGTAAAACACCTGTTATAAAGTTTTCCTTTCCTTTCCTTTCCTTTCCTTTCCTTTCCTTTCCTTTCCTTTCCTTTCCTTTCCTTTCCTTTCCTTTCCT
>JASSUY010002563.1:58267-69566 GCA_032466535.1 Forpus xanthops | reverse complement strand
GGCCCCCTTCAGGTATTGGAAGGCTGCTATGAGGTCTCCATGCAGCCTTCTCTTCTCCAGGCTGAACAGCCCCAACTGTCTCATCCTATTTTCATAAGGGAGATGCTCCAGTCCCCTGATCATCCTCGTGGCCCTTCCTCTGCATTTGTTCCAACAGTTCCATGTCCTTTTTTTGTTGAGGACACCAGAACTGCACAAAATACTCCAATCTGTGGGTCTACTTTCAGGTTTCTCAAATACCAGTTTTTCTTGAGTCTCCTTTACAAGACTGTCTCTGTTACAGGGCCCTACTTTCCTTACTGCTTTCCTTGGCTTTGCAACCTTAATTTTACTAGCTCCCAGCACCTCCATTAAATGGAGAGATAAGCACTTTCTCTGAAGACCTCTCTCCATCATAATTTGTACAAGATGACTTTTATATGAGCGTGCCCAAAGCATGGTGTTAAATCCAGTTATCAGGCAGTCACAAGTGATGTTCCCCAGGGCTCAGTATTGGAGTAAGATCTGTTTGATATCTTTATCAATGATCTGGACAAGGGGATCAAGTGCACCCTCAGTAAGTCATCAAGTTGGGTAGTACTGTGGATCTGCTTGAGAGTAGGGACACTTTACAAAGGGATCTGGATAGGCTGGATTGATAGGCCATGACCAATTGAAAGAAGTTCAACAAGGCCAAGTGCCAAGTCCTGCACTTGTGTCACTACCACCCCATGCAATGCTACAGGCTTGGGGAAGAGTGGCTAAAAACATGCCTGATGGAAGAGAACCTGGGGGTGTTGTTCAATAGGCAGCTGAATATGAGCCAGCTTGTGCCAGGTGGCCAAGAAGGCCAAAAGTGTCCTGGTATGTATGAGACATAGTGTGGCCAGCAGGACACAGGGACACTTCCCTGTACTCGGCAATGATGAATACTGGGTTCAGTTTCGGGCCCCTCATTGCAAGAAATACCTGGAGATGCAGAATTATGTCCAAAGAAGAGCAATGAAGCTGGTGAAGAGTCTAGAGAACAAGTCTTGCTGGGAGTGGATGAGGGATCTGGGATTGTTCAGTCTGAAGAAGACTCAGGGGGGACCTTATCACTCTCTACAACTACCTGAAAAGAGGTTGTAGTCAGGTGGGTGTTGGTCTCTGCTCCCAAGTAGCATGTAATAGGACAAGAGGAAATGGCTTCAAATTATGCCAGGGGAGGTTTAGACTGGATATTATTAAACATTTCATCACTAAAAGAATTGTCTAGCATTAGAATAGGCTGCCTAGGGAAGTGGTGGAGTCACCATCCCTGTAGCTATTTAGAAGACATGTAAATGTGACACTTAGGGACACACTTTATGGTGGACTTGGCAGTGCTGGGTTAACTAGCATTAACTAACTAGTGGTTGGACTTAAAAAAAATTTCTAACCTAAGCAATCCTATGATTCTAAAAGCCCTCAACTTTTTCGGACTGTACAGGTCCACCAGACTGAAGCCAGATCTTCATAATGAAAATTGTCCATGATAAATTTAGCATTTCTCTTGTGCTCTTTCATTTCACAGACAGATGAAAACTTTTATCCTTCCATCTGCTTGCTTCTTTTTTTTTTCCTCCCTTTTTATTCTGACAAAGTTGGCTTTAGAATAGATGTATAGACTGAAGGCATAGTGTCTTACAGACAGTCTATGCATTGCTGTAATGGTGTCAAAACCATGTAGACATCATAAGAGCCAAATTATCATACTTGTGCTACAGTTCTACATAGAAGATAGAAAACTATGCCAATCCCATGCCCTGCAGAAGGCCTTGGACAGCCTATGTCTTCTACAGTATTTCCCTGTACCTTTCACATAGATGTTTAAAAGTCTGGTCAGGAAATGACCCCATTTCACATGGTTCCCCAGGGACCTATAGATCAGGCGCCCTGTAGACCTTCTGAGAACATGCATCTCTTTGACCCTCCATACTGGCTAATGCAGTTTAACCTTTTTTAAGTTATGAGCCTGTACACCTTTCCAACCAGAAGTAAAAGCCCTGTTGCAGTGAACTATAATGCCTTCAGTTTGTTCTTGCTTACTTCAGTTTTCTTTCAGATGCCTCTTAGATATTGCCTTTAACAACCTTAAAACCCCTTAAACTAAAATATATGAGTAACATCTGCACTGTGCAGACTACAATAGCAGTTATTTTAGGAAAAACTTGGCAGAACTTCTGATCAGATCCTAATTATATGACTGCCCTTTTGCCTCTAGTCACTACTTTCAAGTCTCCCCCTACTTCTGACTGTGAAAGAGTCTGTGAGAACATGCAAAGAAATAGATGACTAATGTTAAGACTGCCTTCTCTCTAGCACTAACTCAAACATGGACAAAAATAAAGGGAAAATATGCCCTCAGGTATGCTTCGCTTGATATAGGTTCCCTTGTATATAGGTTCAGGTCCCATGAAAATATTTATCTGTAAATAAGCAGATTGGTTTAGTCTTGTTTCTCAAGGTTATCTGGTTGCAGGGTATACCTTGCACTTGGTAATAACTGAAAAACAAGTTTGATCACTGGAATTCTGTTATTTTCATCTGCAACATTATGCAAGATCAAGGTAACAAATTTTGTTGCCAGCTGGAGCTGCAGGGTAACAGGCTGCTGCTGGTTTTCCCTGTAGACAACAGTAAAGAACACATTTTATGTCAAAGTAATTGCACTAACAGGTGCCGTTGAGTAACTGGGTTTTGGTTGCGACACTATTGTGGCTCAATGCTAACCACAAATGTTTATGTATTAAAAAAATTCAGTTCTGCTTTTAAATTCCTATTCAACTGACATGAAAGAATATGGTAAACAAGGGTGAAGCAATAACTACAGTTTAAAAGCTAGAAAACCTCCTTCCCACTTCTGGTGGGTAAATTCCTATATCTTTTCACAATTCCTTCTTTATGTGTTTATAACAGCAACAGTAAATTGGCATCCACTGCTGATATCATTGAGACTTGTAAGAACTGGATGATATTTTTGCAGCGGGATACATGCTGATGTGATTATGTCACATACTTAGGGAATAATGTAATTTCATGCACTGAAAGCTAGACACTAACTGCAGCATGGTATCAGTGGGCACTCTTCCTGCTGGCTTTCCTTGTGGCTCAACCACAGGGCTTGGCTGCTCCTGCTGCAGGAAGGGCGGTTGGTGTTACGTGCAGCAAAGGGAGTGCTGTCAGCGCAGCTCTTGGGAACTGTAGCATTTAGGGAGTACAGAAACAGTGGCGAACTTGGAGAAGCTTTCTCCTACTCTTGTGAGCCCATGTAAGCTAACCTGCTGAAACTGTCACCTGCTTTGTGCCAGGTTCATGACAATATTTACACTGAGCTTTTCAAAGCTGTGGGCACATGGGGGGAAGGGCACTCCAAATAAGTGTATGAGCTGAAGTACTCCATGCCCAAGCTGAAAACCTCATGTGAACTGCCCCAAGGGTGTATAGGGTTATAGCTATTCACAGTGATGTAATGGGACTGATGCAAGATCTCCTAAAGATGGATTTTTCAAATCAAATTTTAGCCATCTAAAAATGAGAACATTGGCTTTAGCTATCTTCTTAGTGTCCCCATAAAACCAGTGCGCACCTTATACTGTCTAACCTAGATTATTCCAAAAGTCAGTGTACCTCTGGAAGCCACATGCGTGCTTGCATCCTGCCAGATGCATCCAATATAAAAGACAATCAGCTCCTCCTAACACACTGAGAACAGTCTGGAGACAGTGCAGGAATCCTACAATCTGTCTTTGTCTATCACCTTCACCTCTCTTGCTACATCTTGTGCCCACAGTGTCCTAATTTGTCTACCTTAACTTCTTCCTTAAGTTTCCTTCTTGTTTTTGTCATGGGTAAATGTCTTCTGCAAGGAATGCAGTGTTTGAGAAGACCTCCTTACCATGCTTTCCTCAACATCCATTTTCTCTGTCTTCTCTATCTTTTCCTTCTTAGAAGACACTCTCTTTTCTCACTTGTGGGAGTTCCTCCCGGTCCTCCAACAGCTACCTTTCCTTCATGCACATCCACTAGCCTTATTTGCTGAGCTTTTCAATCTCACAAGTTTCTTTTCACTCTAAAGCAAATGACCCTCAATTCAATTACTGTATCTAAATTTTCTGTTCATCATTGCAGCACTAAATGTATGCATGCATGTTCTGAGCTACAGCCAAGGCAAGTGCACTGTTGCCTAAATGTTAGTGAAAGTGAATTAAGATAATACTTGTTACTTTACATTTTCAAAGGTTAAAAAGCACTCTCAGTAATGAAGTCTAAACTTTGAATTCGGCTCATTCTAAGACTTCCCTGTTCTTTTTCCCTTCATCTGTAATTCCTCTCTCTGTGACTAGTAATCTTTTGGTTTGGACTGATATAACACACATAGTGCTGTGCAGATATCTTTTGGAATGGATTATTATAGCTCAGTTTTGAAGATGGAGCTAAATTAATTTATGACTTTTCCAAGTTACGCTTGTCACAATTTGTGCCACCAGAAGAGTGGTTGCCTACTCTGAACCAAACACTAGAGTGGCTTCTGGGAGGATTCATCCTACCTCCATCACAGGGTGCTGTGAAGCCTTTCCATGTCCTTGTCTGTAAACTCTCACTCCCATCCCCTTCACTTCCATGTTTGTGAAAGTGAAAAATGCTTTCATAGTATGGAACAATGCTTTCAGTTTGAGCACTCTTGAATTTGTTTTCCCAAGGAAACACCCCTGCACTTTTGCTAACAGCTGTTTATGTGCACAGATGCGGAGGAGTCTCCTTACTCTTTGCTCAGTGTCTTTGCTACCCTTAGAGCATTCTCATGTGATATTATAGACAGATTATCATTGCTTGGTACTCTTCAGAACAGTTTTACCATCTTTTCATAAAATCCCTTTCTTACACAATGTCCATGCTACAGACATCATTAGCATTTATATTTTTATCTCTTGATCTTCCTTTTTTTTTGTAAACTGCTCAATGAAACCACCAAAATGGCACGTGTTTCAACTGAATAGCCACAGTATTGAAGTGCTGTGCAATACTGTCCACATCTTCTTTCCCTACCCCAGATGTCACGTCCCCTTACACTCATACATACAAAATGTGGCTGGTTACTCCTGTCAGAGACTGAGTTGGGCTACAGATGAGAAACACTTGAGAACAACTTTCTAACAGGATAAAACTGCTGTATCCAAAAGGATACTAGGGTCATTACTTACCTGCTTACTTCAGTCTCTGGCAGGGGAAGTCACAGTTGAGCAGTGAACTACGGTGCCCTTAAAAGGGTTTTCCTTGTTTGGGGGATCTCTGACAGATTTTTGAGCTACTGCATGCTAGGAAGACCTCTGCTGTATGATAAAGTTTGACTTGGTCATTATTGGGCACTTGTTTGGTCTCAATAACATTTATATTTTTGCATGCAATAAGGCTAATGTGGACACCACATGGTAGTACATCTTGTTCTCTAGTTCTTATGACTACTACTTGTTTTCAGTTTTGGGGGGTATACTTAATGCTTCAGACTGCTGAACTTACTGCCCTCTCCTGCTGTCAGCCAGTTGGCTCTTGTAACCTGCTCTTGGGTGCACAAAACAATATAGATTTACTGAAAAGCTTGCAAGACATTTGGGTGAAACTGGAGCTGTGGAGTGATTAGTGGGACCAGATGAGGAGAGAGTGTATAAATTTCATCATTTAACACCAAATTTCATGTAAAGGTTTGGAGGGGTTACATGAATGCATAGCTCAAGCTTAAAGCTGTAGAACATGAGACCGTATGGAGCTAAAACCAAACAAAAAATGGATTGTACACTTGGGATAGAATAAGTTGTTTCAGTCCCTTATTGCATTTCCTCATACTGAGAGGGCTTGCTCTCTGCACCAATGGTGCAGCAGCTGCCGTCTCACTGCAGAGTGCTACAGACAGTAGTACAGACTGCTTTTCTTTTGACGAGTTTATGGGCCGCCTTCTTTCTGCCACTCACAGGGCATGGAGATGAAACAGCCTGATGAAAAAGGGAGTATTTTTATCTAACATTTTATTAAGCAAATTGCCCACAGATTGTAACTCATCCATTTTGTTGAAAATGCAGGTGAAGGATGAGGTGATTTGCTTTGGTGAAGTTAAAGGGGAACTGTGACTTCCTGCAACAGGAAACCACCTTCTGCAGAAAGAAAGTTGCAGGGTAACTTCTAAGCTAGAGCTACTGTGGGTCAGAAGGGATGTTAAAGGGGGAGAGAAGAGGGATGGAAGGAAGGAATAAGGGAGAGCTGGGTCTGGAAAAAACGGCTGCTTTTGGGGAGGTATCAGTTTTGAGAGGAGAGATCACCTCACATGTTCCTGATTACTGCTCATCATATCTATGATCAGACTACTGAGAAAGAAAGAAGTGTCTTCACTGCCTGTGAGTGGCTTCTGCTGCCCTATGGCATGTACCTGCATGCTGTGTGCTTTCCCATCTGGGGGTGTGCGCAGTGTTACTGATGGTGAGGCTGTCGTGCTCTACAAGGATCAATGCTCTTTCTCTCCCCAGTGACAGCTGTGGTTGCTGAGCTCTTGTTTTTCTCTGGCTGCAGAATAAGCATTTGCTACTCCTTGTCTGGAAGTGCTTCTTAGCTGGCCCTAAGGAGAAATGTTTGCCCCTGTCCTGCACCATTATGTGTCAGTACTTTCACAGTCCTTTCCAAAATTTCCTTGAATGGAGCAGTACTTGGCCTTTACTCAGGAGGACTGGCTCCTAAAAGTTTAGATCTGCTGTTCTTTAACTGAAAGGCTTTTTTTCCTATCAGAAGATGAAGATGTTACATGACCAACATTTTTGCCTGCAGACTGGAATTATAAATGGATGACTCCAATGTTTTGCTCACATCTGCCCATATTAACAAAGATTGTTAAAAATTAGTTCCCAGTCAAGAACTATTCAGATACTTATCTTAATGTTTAAACAGCTGTTTTCCTATCAATGTCCCTCCCATGGTTTATTCACACAAATGATCTGCTTTCATTGCTGTGCAGCATAGAAACACAAGCTGATTGTCAGCAGCCTGCCGGTAAAACATCAACCAGAGCAATAACAAGCAGGTATCCCGGTATGATGCAATCCATAGAAATGACTCTGTGATGTTAACTTGGGGCTGGGTGGGGAGGGGAAGAGCAGATACACCTTCGTGATATTTAAAGTATAGATGACATTTAAGACTTTTAGGTATTTTCTTAAAACCTGATCTGATTTTCTCATTTCTAAATCATATATTCCAGCCAAAAACATCCTGACCTAATAAATAAATACATAATTTTTTCATCAAAGTCAAAGAGAGATGAAAATTTCAGGGGTTTTAATTCATACAGCTACAACCTCAGCACAGCTCCTGCTCTCTCCTCTCCTTCTTCCTTCCCTCCTTCTTCCTTCCCTCCTGCCAAGTGTACAGGTTTGATTCTGCTCCCATGGCCAGCAATGATGTATTAGGAGGAATGCTGTGAGGGCTTGAAATTCTGCACTGATGTGGAAACTAAAAGTTGAGGGCTATGACTGTAGCTGGATTACAGCTCTTCCTGAAAACTGAGAATGTGGAAAACAATGAACACAGATGCTATTTTCCTGGGAAAGAGGGAGGAGGTTTGCATGCCTGCACCTACATTTGTGGATGACAATTAATTTGAAGAAATGAATATTGAACCAAGTCTTTTTCCCTTCACTCATGAAAATTCTGCTAGCATTGGGGAACTATGTGTTCTAGGTACCAAGTAGGAAGGAACTGTACCTAGTGTCATTTCAGAGCGCTCAGGTGTGCAGATTTGCTCACAGCAAAATTGATGTGTGTGATGTTGTTATGAAAGCAGCAGCAAAGAGTGCTGCAGTCCAGCTCTGAAGCTGGCTGCTCCTGTCAGGTGATGACACAGAAATCAGGAAGGATTCACATTTTCTCTCTCTACAAGAGAAAATGACAGTGATGTTTCATTCTTTGCCCTTCTTTTATCACCAATTTGCTTTAACTCTTTAACTTTATTCAGCTTTTTGATAGCCATTTTAGTTTTGATAAATAAACCAGCATTTTTAATCTCAAACAATTTGATTTTCTATAGCAATTGTTAAGCTTAAAATGCTACAGGTTTTTGTATGAATCACAAGAAAAAAAGGTATCTCAGATTTCATGGCTGGCTTATATCAACTCCTTTAGCCAGCAAAACTCATTAGCTCAAAACTCAGAGGACTAGAAAAAATTACTTTTCCTGATTAGCTTTAAGCTGGCATGTCTGAAAACATCAACCAAAAAACAGCCTGCTTTTGAAATTTATTTCCAGTTATAGAAAATAATCTTCTTGATTCCCAGCAGTATCACATCCTAATTTGAAAGAGCTGCACTTATCCTCCTACCCATATTAAGATAGAAGGAAAGTCAGAATGATCTGGCGAAGGGTGTAGGGCAAGAGTCTTATGAGGAGACGCTGTGAGAGCTCGGGCTGTTTAGCCTGGACAAAAGGAGACTCAGGGGAGACCTTATTGCTCTCTACAACTGCCTGGAAGGAGGCTGTATTTAGATGAGTGTCAGCCTCTTCTCTTAAGCAACAAGTGATAGGACAGGAGGAAATGGCCTCAAAGCTGCACCAGGGGAGGTTTAGATTGGATACTGGGAAAAATTTCTTCACCAAAAGGGTTGTCAAGCACTGGAAGAGGTGGAGGTATCATCCCTGGAGGTATTTAGGAGACACGTAGGTGTGGCACTTAGGGATGTGGTTCAGTGGTGGACTTGGCAGTGCTGGGTTAACGGTTGGACTCAGATCTTAAGTATAAACTTAAACATTTTCAACATTTTCATTTAGATTCTATGACTCTATCTCCTGGCTGTCCTCAAAACCAATCTTTTCTTCAGCAGACTCTCCTATATGGACAAGTTGTCCTTGAGGTGAAGAATATTCCTTCAGCAAGCAATATTCTGGCATTGTCCATGTCCCAAAATACAGGATTTTTCAAATGGCTTTGCAGATAAGGACATCCCAGGGTATTCTGACAGAGCGCCTCTTCATCTTTATGACACCAGCCGAAACACTGTTAGCACTGCAAAGAGGGAATGGTGGCCTTGTCTGAACCCTAAATAGAGGCAGAGAACAAACCTAATGACCCAGGCATATTTATCAATCAAAGTGGGAGACGCAATCTTTGAATGTGTTTCTTTTGTCTCTACCCTCTTTCTATGAGGAGACACAGTTTCTAAGATGAGAACTAGCAAGACAACTCTGCCAGACATAGACTATTGTGTAGTGTGAAATAACATGGGTACAAGGTGCCACCTCAGAAGATGCAGAAACAGGAAGATTTCCCTGCAAACCTTCACTTACATACATATCTTGGGCTTGCTCAGGCTCTCAGTAGGGGAGGTAGGAGGCAAGTTGTTGTCACCTGCAGAGGGAGGTAGGAAATTATCCAAGACTAAGGAAATATGAAATTAAAATAATTAGGTGCTTCCTTTTGGGCCTATCAAACCAAATAATGCTGCTTTAAACTGGGTAATTATCTTTCCAGCCTCTGCAGCAATTTCCAACAGGTGACATTAGCTCATACAGATTTCAGTAGACTGAATTCATATAAAGAAGCAAGGGCCAAGAATATTTCAGCAGTTTACACAGTGTAGAACAAACATCCAGTGGTTTTTTACAGTGACTATTCTGTGTATTTATTTTTCTTTCCCTCTGGCAAAAGTATCAAAGAACAGGAGTTTAGAACCAAGACATGAATACACGTCTCTCAGACTCTTTACAGCTGATATTCTGATACTTACCCAGTCAGGATAACCAGGTCAATTATTTTTGGCACAAGTCCATAGGTATCAGTTCCTCTGTCCAGTAAATGCTGGTTTTGTAGCAATCAGCAGGGCTGCTGTCTAGTCCACTTCCAAAACATCCTGATAGAAAACAAGGAGCAGATTTAGCAAAACAGTCAAGTTCACTTACAGGAAAAGCAATCACCTGAGACAGGTGATTTCCACACACATATGTAAGAGCCCAGCAAACTGTTAAATATACCTGCAAAAGTGATAAATAGCTCCAGTTTACAATAAGTAGAATTTGCTCCAATGCCATAGTTTAAAAAGTAGGACCTGTAGCATAGGGTTTAAACAGCAACCTTCAGCACATTGGGAAATTTCATCCTGTCACCTACTGCAGTTTTGGACTTATCCTTAAAATTTACCTATCAAACTTAGCTATAACATTCAGTACTTAATTTGATTGAAAACAACTCCTTTGTATGTGTTTGGTGACAGTTCTGATGAATTATCAGAACTGTAATGCCTCATACAATGCATTCTCAATGAATTAATAATGTTAAAATTAATTTACAATCATATAGATGAAAATACAAAATTAAGACTAAGAACTTACTAAGCTTAGAAGGATGTGTGCTTTAAATTTTAGTCCTGAAAATTGAACAGACCTCTTTTGACAGTAACCTGATGTACTTCAATGCTTAGAAGATTAGTTTTCTAAGACACTTTGTAAATCTTTTTCTTGAAGACAGTTATCATATTTTATGCTATAAAAATTGTCAAAGGATGAAATAAATCCATGTTCCAAGGACTGCAAAAAAGGTTAGTTTGCATTTTAATTTTATAGTATCAAAATATACTTGAGTTCTGTATTTGCGTCAGTAATCTAATTATCTAAATCATGCTTATATGATGCTGAACTTCAAGCTAGCCATTATAACTCAAGAAAAGGATCTTAGGGTTGTTGTTGCCAAAATCAACTCAGTATGCAGCATGGCCAAAAAGCCCTAAAAATGCTGGGCATCATGAGGAAGAAAACTGAGAACAGGAAAGGGGGCATGATTTTCTGCTATTCAAAACCCCATCTTGAGCACCATGTTCAGTCCTGGCTTCTGAATCTGGAGAAGAATTTAGTGAAGGCAGAGAAGGTACAGAAAAGGGCAGCTGCAGTAATCAAGAAGATGGACCGGTTACCTTAAGAGAGGATATTAAAGAAACCAATCTGGGACTGTTTAGTTTGGCAAACAGAAGGTTGAGCTTTGTGATATGATGAAGGCAGCGGATACACCGAGCGTGGAACTGTGGGCCTGTGTTACTTGATTAAACTAGTGGAAGATCAGCTTAAAGTCAGTAAAAGAAAAGTTTTCTTTTTTTTTTTTCACTGAGCAGTAAACTTTTGGAACTTGCTGCAGATGTCAGCAGATTTGTAGAGGGATGAGACACATCTGTGAATATGATAGCAATAGGCAAGCAGGTGCCTTCTAGCACCCCAACAAGGGGAAAGGAGAAAAGGATGTGTCTTCATTCACGTGCACTTCCCAGGTGGCATCTG
>JASSUY010002563.1:0-58257 GCA_032466535.1 Forpus xanthops | reverse complement strand
TTGAAAAAGAATCCTGTGCAACATGGACCCGTGGTCTGACTCAGTATGCAGTTGTTATGGTTTTATGTTGCACAGCTGCTCTCTGTGCTGAACAGGATTTTAATGCTAGTTGTATGACTTGTTTTTAAATGAGAGACTGAGGAAGCTGACAGCACAATAAGATGGGTTACTGGAATGGTAGCTGGAACTTTTTGTCCCAGGAAAGGAGAACATTCCTGGAAACACTGAGAAATTTTTACAAACAACAGATTTTCTACCATTTTTTCACTGTTGTTTTGGAACAACAAGGAGTTATACATAAGCCATCCAAATATAAGGAGACTGATGTCACAATACTGTATGTCTCCATAAAATCCAGATAAAAGTGCAACCTGTATGAGTAGACATGTGCTTATGGAGTATTTTACTTCCTGCTCTCTTTTCACATTTCATGCATCTGTTCCGATTTTGGTAGGTTAATAACACTGTCTGCAAGTCCTTTACTTTCATTTGCCATCTCTTCTAAAAGCCATCCAGACTTATCTCCCTGCGTCTCAGGGCAGCTTGATGAAAGATTGTTGCCTACCCTTGGTATAAGACAAAGAGCGCAACCTGAAGTAATTCACCACATGGGTACCTGTTAAAATCTTAATTGCTCCAATATATCTTCTGACAGCACCTCCAGACCTTTATTCTTGCACTTCACACTTGTCAAAATTGAAGGGAAAATAATTCATTGTTTTTGGGTAAATAAATTCACACTATCCCATCATGTCAATCCTATAGGCAGCATGACTGCTACCGGAGTGTGAATTGTTTGCTTACAGGCTTTTTTTTCATACAGGAGGTACACATGGCCTTTTTGATTTATTTTTTTTTCCCTCATGCACACTGTGCATTTACTAATTCAGGTTGATCAACCTAGAGTTTTCTCTTAGCTGCCCCATAAATAATAAACAAAGCTGTGTGAAGCTAAGAATGAAGGATATTGGTGGTTTGCCATTAAGCTTTCAAGCAACAACCAGATACCTCCTGCCAGTTGTTGTGCAGTTTGCAAGGTAAATTTTATGGTTGTCTTACTGGATACTCTGTGTGTTTTTATATGTGTGTGGGGACCACAGAAGCTCATTGCAGGTGAGTTTGCTGACAGAGACCATCTGAAGGCAACACTGTGAACAGCTGACCTTAATTATCAGCATTTGCTATGTTTTTTCAGACTTTTGCCAAAGACTATGGATTTTACAGCTTCATATTTCCAGCCTGGTGACAAGTGTTATTCAGCTCTCCCTCTCTCAGCAGAAACTCAGAGCTATGAATCTCCATGACATTACTCCCAGTTGCAAATATCCTTAATACTCTATGTTTCACTGATGGTGATGGTCTCTCATCTATGTCTACATGGTAGAGAAATATTTGAGAAATTAAGTCCAAAAGACAACAGTTCACTATTCTTCATCAAAGGTGTCTCAAAAATAAAAATTGTAATCATAAAGGCTGGACCTTTTTATATGAAATTAATAACAGCAGGTGATCTGCAAATTGAAATTAAAGTGCAAATCACACCAATGTTTTTCCTGTTTGGTTGTTTTTTTTTTTTGTAGGGTGGGTTTTGTTGTTTTCTCACTAATGACTCTGTAAAATTTCAAGCAGTTAGGCAGCAAAAGTCAGGTACAGCTTGGGGAAGCACAGCAGGCTCTCTCCAAACACTGCTTGTTTCACTGGAAACAGTTGAACTCCAGAAGGTCTTTTCCCCACAAGGTTATTTCCTAGTTAAACCCTAGAAGTTTGAACCAGTCACTGCAACTGGAGCTGCTGAAGCTGCTGACAGTTTAGCAATAGTGTGTCTGTCCCTCCTTGCCAAGACAAATTAGATTCAAGTGCTGCAAACTTTTTCAACAGAATAAATGTATCAGCAGCATGCATCGGTTTACAAGAACTACACAAAGGTGTTTGGAGCTTTGTTAACTGCAATGGAAAAGTAGACAAATGGTGGTGCAGCAGAAGGCAGGCATTTGGGACCATATGACACTGGAAGCAACTGGAAAAAATGTCTGGGGCAATGGGCCAAACTGGAGGTGTTATTACCTTTGGGAGCCTGTTAGGTAAGATGTTTCCAGTTTCCCAAGATACCCTGTCTCTTACTTTGTTTTCCTTTCCTTTTCCCTGGCTGGATCTGACTCTCCCTGCCTCTTTGCTTCCCCTTCAATGATGTCCATATTCTTTCCACGTGCTGCCATTGCAGGTGGTCTGTCCCTGCTTCAGCTGGTGACAGGGAGATTGCTGACCCTCAGCAATGCCATCCCAAGTGCAACATCTGCAGCAAAGTACACAACACCTGAGTGGAGTAATCAAGTGTATGTGGCCAGGGAAGAGATAAGGAGCCACATGGGTATGGGCTTCAAGTGGAAGCCATCTCCCAGGCTCAGAAAACCTTGCTTGTTTCTCCACCTTTGGATCCTGCTGTTTGTGTGGGTGCAGGACAAAATCCTGATCAGCAACACTACTGTCAGGTCAATCTCTGGCCTTGCTGGAAAGAATATTAGGCCCACCTTACTCAAATCACGTTGTCTACTTATAAAACTTAAATCATTTGGACCATCATGGTATTTCTGAGCTGTGCCTGCAGAAAGAGCTGGAGAAGGCTCTCTGGGAGCAAAAAGCAGTCCTCAAGACACAAAGGAACATCTTGCTTGCTGAAGTAAATAATTTTGGTGGAGGGAAGGATTCACAAGCTATTTCTAACAACATCCCAATTTTGAGGAACACTTTTCTTTGATGGATTTCCAATCACTCCACAAATAAGCCTGTGAAAATGTACATGTAGGGAGATTTGCCCTAGGTCTAGAAACAAGGAGAGACAAGAACAGACCTAATCTGAAACTTACTGCATGTGCCACCCCACTGGCCAATCAGTGGGAAAAATTTGCAACTTAAGCATTTGGCATTGAAAAGCCTCTCTAGAAAGAGTACAGATTTTGCTCATATTTTCAAAAATATCCAATTAATTGTGATGAGTTTTGGCTAAATCCCATGGGATCAATGCTTAAAAGGCCAAAAGTATTTAAATTAATTCCCTGGAAAAAAAATTATTTTGTTGTCAGATATACAAAAGGGGAGGTATTCCAATTCAGGAATTGCATGTGAATATTTGGGCCAAGTCAGACATTAAAAAAATTAACATGAAAGGAGAAGTTCAGGTTTAAAAAATGTGGAAAACAGTCTGTTTTGACTTGTGCTTTGAAAGCATCCTCAGAGCAGACAAGGCACTGCTGGCAAAATGTGATCTGTAAAACAGCAAGAGCAAGTCAGATAATATTCTATTACTCTTTTTATGAGGTATACTGAGTAACTAGAAGCAAAATAAACCCCAGAATTATGCCTTTATGGCATGAGAAATGTTGCCCCAAGGAAATTAAAACCAGCACGCAATTGCAAGCGCTAATCCCCACCTTAGATACTGTGAAAAGACCCTTGAGTTCCCCTTTGGCAGAGCTTCAATTTCTAGAGGAGTTTTTGTGTGCTCACAGCAGTGCCCTGGTAGACATGTGTGGGTCTCTGCCCTGCCTGTACCTGCTCAGCAGGAATGTAAACAAGGCAGAGACAGTGTTGCTTTTAGCTACTTGATCTCTTTGAATCAGCCAAGGAGAAATGATAACACTGCTGCTTCTGTCTCTGCACTGTGTGCGTATGTTTTATTGCAGAGAAAGGAAATTGTGCTTTTTGCAGGTGAGCTCAATAACATAGAATAAATTCATTGTGACTCAGAGGAATGAGAAGTAGCATATAGCAAAGGTTAAATCTGCAAAAGTGCCATTCATCCACTATTCAGCAAATGAAGTCGAGGCAATCCCTGAGCAGAAGCACCCAGAACGGATAATGTGACTGCAGTCATGTATGTTGGCTTTTATTTGTCTTGCCCATTTAAAACTCTCATGCTACCCACATAAATTGCGCAAGAATTGATATAGAAAGGTCAGATACATAGCTTAGGTGAGAAAGGAGCAACACTGGGGCATTTCAGCCTGTTGCAGATGCCTACCAGATCAAAAGCCACAGAGCATTCATGCAGAGCCCATCTCCTCAAGCCTGCTAATGCTTGTTTGATGTCACTGTGCTTGCTGTCGTTTCTTGTGAGAACTGAGTCCTAATATTCAAAGGAAGTCTGTAAGCAAGACATTTATGTCAATATCTAATTTTGGTTCCCATCTAATTTTGAAAAACTGCAGTTTTCCTTGTGTCTGACCTTCAGTTTCTTAGTAATTACAGAGGTACCATTGCATATGTTCATATATACATGTGTGGTTATAATATGACTTCTGTTACCCTTTGCAAACCACCTTTATATTTCTGGAAGAGACAGAAAAGCATCAGGTGTTTTAAATCTTTGGTCGGAGCAATCCCAGGCACAGCTACAGGTTGGGCAGAAATGAGATTCAGAGCGGCCATGCGGAGAGGGACTTGGGGGTGTTGATCGATGAGAAACAACATGAGCCAGCTTCAGGGTATCCTCGCAGCCCAGAAAGCCAACCGTATCCTGGGCTGCATCAAAAGGAGCAGGGGAGGTGATCCTGCCCCTCTACTCTGCTCTTGTGAGACCTCACTTGGAGTACTGTACACAGTTCTGGTGTCCTCAACATAAAAAGGACATGGAACTGTTGGAACAAGTCCAAAGGAGGACCACGAGAATGATCAGGGGATTGGAGCACCTTCCATATGAAGATAGGCTGAGAAAGTTGGGGCTGTTCAGCCTGGAGAAGAGAAGGCTGCGTGGAGACTTCATAGCAGCCTTGAATATCTGAAGGGAGCCTATAGGGATGCTGGGGATGGACTCTCCATGAGGGACTGTAATGAGAGGACAAGGGGTAATGGGTTCAGACTTAAACAGGGGAAGTTTATGTTGGATCTGAGGAAGAAATTCTTTCCTGTAAGGGTGGTGAGGCACTGGAATGGGTTGCTCAGGGAAGTTATGAATGCTCCATTGCTGGCGATGTTCAAGGCCGGGTTGGACATAGCCTTGTGTGACATGGTTTAGTGTGAGGTGTCCCTGCACCTGGCAGGGGAGCTGGAACTAGATGATCTTGAGGTCCTTTCCAACCCTAACTATTCTATGATTCTATGAGGAGTGCAGGAAACAACTAGCTTCCAGCTTCCAGCTGCTCTTTCACAGCTGTAGATTTCTCCACCATGCCAGTGCTATAGTAGTAATTAAAATGGCAGGCAAGCAGCATTCATATTTGATTTCTAAGCCTACCAATGTGTCAACTCTGTACTGACCACGTTAGAAGTGCGTGAACTTTGTTGACCTGTGCCTGCATCGCTATATCTGCTTCTTGGGACTGCGATGTACTTTATTGTTATAATTTGGAACAGAGGATGTGATTAATGCATGATTAGTGAGAAAACTCACATGAGCTTCTGCGGGCATAGAACCATATTCCTATTACTGCATATCCTGGGTTCAGCTTAAACCATGATACTGCAAAGGCACAAGAACTTAGGTTCCTCCCAGAGGGAATCCTGCCAGTTATTTTATAACTTACAGGATAAAACCCTGCACTAGGTCAAACTGAGAAGCTCATGAGTAAGATTCAGCACACATTTAAGCATTTGCAGGTGTGTGTTCAAATTATCTATGCACTACTGCAACACTTTGTTTTTGAGGGGACTGGGGAGGAGGAGAAAACACATGCAGCTTTGTTTCTTCTGTGTTGCCACATGAGAAAAAGTGGCATAGTTCATCCTGTCAGGTGGAGAACAGTTGGTGTAAGTTGAAATGTACCAAAAACATCTCAGAATTAGTCAAACAACCCAAGAGCAGGCACAGCCTGAGGTTTAATGGCAGCTGAAGGAAGGTTCGTGTTGTACTAATAACATCCTGTGTCTCTGTAGCAGTGACATGGTGTATGCACATATACTCCTTTGCATGCAGTAACTTCTCATCAGATTTTCACACTGGCTGATTTGGCTGTTATTTAAGAAGTGTGTTTTTCTGTTCCTGCCATGAGTTTATTTTTGTTGCTGTTGTTGCAGTAGTAAAATCATCTCTGATATTCTCAGAAATTCTTCATAGCAGTGCTATGCTGGGTGTTTTGTGGAAAAAGGTTTTGATGAGTTTTTTTAAATGTCACATCTGTTCTTAAAGTGCACTTATTTAATTGGTGTACAGTGCTGGATTCAGTACCTACACATATATTGGCTAAGTGCAGGGCTGCATGGGTCGTCCAAACACACATGAAAAAGAAATACGACCCCAGTTTCCTACAGCAGAAAGTTGGCAAGCTCTGATGATATGGGAGGTAGCATAGCAGAGTAATACTGAGGGCAAATCCAAGACACAGGCCTTGATGGGTGGTACCAAACATAAGCAGAAGCCATTCTGCTATTAGAAAAAGTACTACTTTTGGGGACCTCTCAGCCTGAATAAGAACAAAATCAATAATATTGATGCCTATTATAGCATCTGATCTCTTCTTTATGCCCATTAGATTTCTTCTGCACAGATAGACAGTTTTGTATACTGTATATTTTATATACAACATACAAATAATGAAACCCAACTTTTCCACAAAGCCTTTCATCATAGATATCAATGTACTTAATCAGAGAGATCATATATCATTCCAATTTCATGAGCTGGGGAACAGAGAAATAGAAATAAAATGGCTTGTCATACAGACCAGAAGTGCAATGGCAAAACCTTGATTAGAATTTCAATTTCATTTACTGTAACCCAGTGGTCTATTTGTTAGAAATTGTCATCTCTGTATTTTTCGGTATGAAAATACAAAAATATGCATCAGTGGTATTTAAACACCAGAAATTACTAACATATATATATATATATATATATACAAATATAAAGCAACAACAAAAAATAGTAAATAAAATGTTTTCTGAATGGAAACACAAAATGATCTATTCAAGTGTGACTGTCATGTTCCACTCTGTTGTTTTTTTTTTCTCCCCAAAACAAACCCTGATCTATATTCCTGTATGTACTTCCAGTATCAACAGATCTGTTTTTTTTCCAATGGAAAAACCCAAACCAAATCAAAACAAACCCTGATTTTTTTTTTGCTGACCTTGTTTGCTCTAGAGGTGGAAAAGGCAAGCATGCAAATCCAGCAAGACTCCTGAAAGGACAATTATAGTTCTTTCTCTTTTCATTTTCTTCTTTCATTTAATGCACTTTACAAATGTGCCATAGGCTCAGTAAGAACACATCTTATCTGACAAATTGTAACTGATGGAATATGATTTGTCTCCCCCATCATGCAGAAAGTAAAATTCTCTCCCCAAAGACATTCCCCAAAACATAAAGCAGAGCTTTCCTCCTCATTTAGAACATTTTGTTGTGTGAAAAATAGCAATGAGCCATAAAATCTGAAGGGAAATGATTATTGAACACTAGCATATGCTCAGTGGTTTCAATACTAGAACGTGTGGAGACTGTCAATTGCACTTCAAGTTGGGGAAATTAGTTTCTTGATCTTGTCCTGATGGAGGGCAATTTTAAAAGATGTCACTAACAGAGTAGTTAGGCCCTGAAAACCTGTTTGCAAAACAGCAATGGGAGATGCAGCAGCCAACAATATGAAGGTTCTGGTTTGTTTTGTTTTCAAAAGCATGCCTTAATGTCCCTTCACTACCCAGGCATGCTCCTTTCTTAAAACTGATGAGAATAATTGTCTCCAGCATTATTATTATGTATAAAAATGGCATGAAAAGAAGATAAAGGTGGCCTAGTCAGGCAGTCAGAAAATAATGGGATTACCGTTGCCTTGACAACATTTCTCTCTCTTTCCCATGCCCTCAGTTTCGTTCTTGGAAATGGCTAAACCAATTTGCTGAAACTCTATCAAATAATTAAATAAAAGATTCAGATGTGGGGAGGCACCTGGCATGGCAAACTTCCCCCTGTCCTCCCACAGAGCCTCAAAATTACCAACAGCTGAAAACCAGTGTTTTATAATAAGAAGAATCAGGTAACGCCATGTACCTTGATGGTATTAGTGGGTCCATCTGCCCTTTCTCTTTTAATATGATTTAATCTACTCACATCCCTGCAAGCCACATTTGCTGGGTACCCCATTGTGCTGTGAGAAGCAAGACCACATAAACAACAGCAGGAGCAGCATGGGGGCCTGAGCTTCTTTTGGAGGGTGCACTTTACACCCCCAGAAAGTGAAAATTAGGTGGTACTGAAGTAGGCGACAGTGGTGCTGGAAGCAGAGCTTCGAGGGTTTTCGTACTATACATTTTGCACGGGTGACCCACATTCAACCAGAATTGATGTGTCTGGCAAATGGAAAGAGCTTTGCCTCACTGGAGAGCATTGAAGGGCCTGCAGAGGTCCTGAGCTGGCAGTGCTTGAGGGCAGGGAACAGTGCCTGTGACACCCGGTGCGTCATCTCTAGCTGAGCTCTGAATGAGGTCAGGAAAGAGACTGATAAATAGCCCTGCCTTGTCAACACTGCTGTCATTAGTGCTGTTATCACCCAGAGAATGGGAACATGAAGGAATTTGTATCCCTGCCCTTGCCAAAGCTGGAAAGCAAGTGGGAACAGGAGCTGTGGAGGTGACTGTTTGCTTATATCACATTCTCCTGCAAAGAAGCTCACTGTTTGGTTTGTAACCAAAGGGACCTTATAGCTGATTACAAAACAATATGCCATGGTTCATTTTTCAGGCTGAATGAATTTATGATGAGTTCTCTTTCAAAGAAGGGACAGAACATTTCAGCACACGTTGGCATGGCTGAAACACTTACCAAATCACTGGCCTCATGCAAACCCCAGAAATACTGTTATGCTCCTTTCCTCATGCAACCTGTCTAATAGGGCACCTAAAAATATCATGGGCTGGAAGTGGACCCAGCTGACCAGCACAGTCTGTGAGAAGTCATCGGACAGCACTGTGAAGGAAGGGAGTACTGTAGTTTGTTCAAAATCTGAGTATTTTTTGAGAAAAAAAGAGAATACCTGATTTTGCATTTAATCACAATTACATGTATTTAATCACCAAAACATTTACAGTTGCATTCAGTTTTCTTCCTTTCTTGTACTTGGAGAACAGTCAGCTCCTGCTTATTGCTTAGGATTCTCATTGAATGCCTTTCTCAAAGCAGAGCCCCCTAGTAGCCCCTCCATTTACTTCTATGCGCAACCAGCATTGTCCATGGTGTTTCAACAGCGTAGACTGGTCAATCAGGCCCATCTAGTCCTACTATGCAACCTGTACCCAACTAAGGGGTACCTAATAATTGGCCCCACAAATCCTAACTGGTATGTTTGTGAAAATTATCTAAAGTCACAAGCAAAGTAACCTATGACTGACTCATACAATGTAACTGTGGCTCATTCCTGTCTTGGTAGTGCTGGGTGATATGGCTGACTGTGCTCTCAGACAAGGACTATGGCCTTCTGACTCAAAAGCATCTGATTCAATTAGATATTTTGCTGGTTTGTCAACCTCAGTATTCTACAAGAGTTGTTTACTTTTGAGGGCGGAAACCTAAAGGCATTTGATATGTCATGCTTCTGCAGCTCTGAACCAACCCCTTTTTGTCAGATGATACTTCTTGCTTTTGTCAGTTCTAAGCAATGCTTGTAGTTTCGAAGTCTCGAATCATTGGACTGGCTATGTGTGAATGCAAGAAAATAAAATACTTTATTTCCCCTCAGTCACTATATGCCCTCAGTCCCTGCCCCTTTCATACACTGTTGTTAAAAGAAGAGTGTTCTGCTTTCCAAGCAAAACATTACAAAATGTTGTCTGTCTAAAATACCTTATTTATAAATATGGAAATATTAGGAAATGTGCAGTATGTTAGATTTGGGCAGCATCTTGAATAATACAAGGGAGTTACTTCAACAGAGCAGTCATACACCAGCTAAAGATCTGGCCTATAAATTGATGGTTAATAAATATGGAATAACAGGTATTTGTATAGGAACACTGTTCTACTAACAGCTGCTATAAAGTAGAACTGATTGCTCAAACTCAACCACATACATACATATACTGTCCTGTTGTTACAGAGAGATGGACGATTGCTCTACACATCCTGGTGGCCAAAACCCAGTTCCTCCCACAAAGAAGATTAATCTGCAACTGAATTACCTCTGATTGATACTCTATATTCCCTTGAACATGGTAACAGCTTTGAAAGCATAATGCAGTTTGGTCTTGCATGACAACAGTTTTTTTTGCAACAGAGTGACACATGAAGAATCTAAATTATGCTGGAAATTTGAAAAGAAAATCCATTTGGTTAGGACATATACCCTGGGAAATGCTCTCTCAGTTGTATTTCACATCAATAAAAGCTCCTCTTGATTTGATTTGTGTTTAGCGAAGGTCACCAGAGAGGTTACAGGAAGTCATGCTGCAGAATTGAGCCTGAGGCATAGGTGGTACATCTATAAGGGTGCATAAGCATTTTCAACCAAAATACTATTGTAAAAATAGTTGGTTTTGCTAAAATTATTTTCTTCAACTGTGAATTTTGTCAGGGAAGACAACATTGAGGATTTAAGGACAGTAAGCACCACTGAATGCTACCACAAAGCAAAACACTGTTTACACTGAAGGGGGAAATTAAATCAATTACTTGGTTAAAATCTGGGCAGGACACTAGGTGTCACATCCTGATCTTCTGAAGTAAAAATGATAAGGGCTTTGAAGAGCAGACATAGTAAACAGTGCCTTGGTTTTATGTCTTATCCAGACACCAACACTTCACACTGTAGTCGATCATCTATTATGGTGCAGTGCAGTTTTGTGATCCCTTTTTCGTGTCTAGCCCACCCCTCCTTTCCCTGTGATTCTCCTGCTGGGGCTCAGCATTCATGCAGGCAGAAGATGTGCTGGAGGGCTAGATAATAGAAGGTTGATGCTGCTATCTTGTAGCACTGTTGCTCAGGGAGATGCCTGTGCTGCCCCTGTTCTGTCTGAATCCATACCTGAAGCTCCTTAACTTGAAGAGCTCAAGCCCAGTTAATTTGCATGGGGCTAAAATCATTGAGGAGCACTTTTCAGTACTGAAGGATTTGGGAATAATTACACATCTGTTGTTAAGTGTAATGGCAATTCTGTTTCAGTCTGTTATCATTTGCACCCTGGTTATTATCATAACTGAATAGATGACTCCAACTAATCTTTGAACACTCAGTTCTTTGTTACCATCTCCCAACTAACAGGCAGTTACCTGCCATATAATCGCTTCTAATGTGTCTGAGAGCAGTGTCACACAAACTAAAATTGCTGCTGAAGGTTTGCTTGTTTGACTTTGTCCCCAAAGGGGCAAGGAGTGTTTGTACAGTCAGTCATGCCTGTCAGCTGGGAGGAAGTAAACGCCCTCTGGGAAACAGTTGGGAGCAGATTTTAAGTCTCTTCCAGTGCCCTGGCCATGTGGCTGCTCTGTATCCACAACGGTGCAAAGTCAGTGAGGCTAGATCAGATAACTACCATCATCTGCTGCACTTTGCACAGAGGATGGGGAGTGCTGTAAGATCCATGGTGTAAAGCAGGGAGGTGGTTTGAGAGGCTGCTCTTTCCTGCATCCTTGACCTATGCCCATGGGCACCTTGCAGGGCTCCCATCGCCATCTGAGCTGCGAATGTTGAGATCAGGCTGATGCAAGAGTGCTGCCTATGTGTTGCCATGGGGTGGCTTTGTGGCCCCTATCACTCCTGGGGAAGACAGGGGCTGTTGTGATCTGGCAGCCACATAGCTGGCAGAAGCTTCCTTTTACAGCATGATTCTGAGCAGTAGGACAAGGAAAGGTCTGTGCCCTAGCACCTCTCTTCTCCTTGGCACTGCATTTCATGAGTCACACAGGCTCTTCCCATTTCTTGCAGGCAAAACTTCAAGCTAAGAACTGTCCTGGCTTGGTGGTTGGCAGTTTCCCTCCCGATCTGTCAGCCAGACAGAGATATGCTTCACTTGGGAAGGCAGGTAGGATTACCGAACAGGTGTGACCACAGAGGCTAAATCCAAATAAAAACCGAAGTGTCCATTCAACATAGCTGGAGTCCTAAAGAAAGCTGGAATAGAGTGAGCCATTAATTTAGTTGTGAGGCTGAGTGTCTTGAAAGTTATTTCAAGAATTTCTTCTGGTACAGTTACAATAAAAGCCTTTCAATATGCACAGTCTGTTTTTGCTGCAGTGTGCAGTGTGCCTTACCTCCCTTTGTCTTTTACTGTCAGGAGCCTTCAAGACCCTAATTCTACTCTGGCATGTGATTTCTCAAAAATACTGTATACATCTTGCCTGAATCTGAGGAACAATCCCACCTCATCTGTCAGCAGGGGAAAATTGCAATAACTTACAAGAAAGTATAGACCACACCATTTGCTCCACTGAAATTGAAGTTCTAACAAACATTCTCAGATTGAGTTGAGCAGACTCCTACTTTTGTCACAGGAACCAAAGATCTGAAGCTGGTCAAGGCCAATTAGTTGATTATTGACTTCAGAGCACTTTGAATTGGCTCTGCAAATAGCACCATTAGCCCAAGTGGCCCAAGCACCTCTTCTGTCTGCATCCCTTCAGCATCTGTCTACATTCCTCTGAAGATACAAGCTTGGCTTTGCTCTCATTTACTCCTCTGTGAAGGTGAGATCACATGTTTTTATTTTTAGATGTAGTATACCTACATTAATGCAAAATGTACCTTTTGTTTCACACATGCATACAGAAGAGGAAGTGGAGCACTCTGCCAAGACACACTGAAGTTTCTTGCCATTATTGGCAATGTGAGAGAAGAAATAATCCATTTTATGCTTTATTGTGTTTGCCTTCTGATTTAGTACTCAGCTGTCATGGTTAATTACTTTAAAAGAATTCTAGTTCTAGGTCACAAAATCTATGAATAAAAGATGCTCACATACACCACCTAGGCCAGGTGTTGCAACTTAGTGCGATATCCACACAAAAAAATACTTCTGATTTTAATTACCTTGTGAATGCTTATGCCAATTACATGAAAAAAATCAATAAAATATTAATCAGATAAAGCAAGGCAGCAGGTGGCCAAAGATATCAACAAGGCATATGTCTGTAGAACACAAACATCTCTGCAAACAGGAAGGGTGTGCTCATGATATCATGATAAACTATGTCACTGAAACAGGCCAAGACACCAAGTGTCACCATACAAAGCTGTTTAATTTTTAAGCAAGAGTAGATACATTTTCTATTTAACCCACTTAGGGACTGAGTAGTCCTGCTTCACTTCTGGAAACACACTTTCCATGCAGGTCAGTCAAGGGTTTTCTCTGCCTGAGGTGGGCAAGACTGAAGTCACCGAGGGCAATGTACAAAGAAGGCAAAACAAAGCAAACAAGAATTTATGCTCCTCCTCACTGCATTATAATGTGCTAAAAAAGACTGACAGTTTCTTTTTCTCAGTTTGTTTTACTTTGGGTTTATCGGATATTATCAAGAGAGCTCACACTCCTTTACCCTTTTCGAGCCCTTCTGGGCATGCTTGTTGTTTAACTGCTTCCCAAATCCATATGCAGATACAGAAATCAATACCAAAACTGTATGTGGCCCAGCCAAATAAAATGTGTAGTTTCTTACTTCACGAGCAGACACACATCAAGCAGTCTTGACTTCTTAGTTACTATGGGCATTTGGGTGACTGACAAGCCAAACATATTTACCAGCATCCTGCAGCCCAGGACTTGGTTTTGCACAAGGAGGACCTATCAGTGACCTCTTGGCACTCTCGGTACAGACCATCATGCAGGCTGAGTTACAAGCCTGGAAATATCTTCCTGGTGATGTTTTGAGGCTCAGGCACTTTCCTGCACTCTGTTTTGCAGAAGAGTGGGATCCAGCGTGAGACAGGCTTTGTTCTCCTGCAAGCTGATTTCTCTCCTCCCACTTCCCCTCGCAGATCCTTTTGGAGGATATGTTTTTATTACACCCTCGCCCTCCTAGGTTCAAGCAGAGTTATTCATTTCCTGACTGTATGTGACCAGATGCATGGCTGTTGTCAGTGGTGTAAATCCTTAGCCTTCAGCCGAGCTAAAAATCAGGCTTTGGTGTTTGATGTGCCGTGTTAATGGGACGTGGCTGTTTTGAGATTTCTGACTTCCACAGAGCCAAACACTTCATCTGTGCCTTTAGGAAATAACAATAACTCATTAAGACCATTGCCCCATGTTTCTCTTTAAATACAGATGTTACTCAGTGGGAAGCTCTAGACTGACTCTGACAATACATTATTTTTTCCTTCTCTGTGCAAAACTAAATAATATATCTCCCTGAATCTTCTTTTACTCAAGCAGTTAAGGTTGCTCTGATGTCAGCTGCAGGGGTGAGATAGAATGTGAACAGCTGTGAAATCCACTTTGACAGCTACAACC
This sequence comes from Forpus xanthops, assembly GCA_032466535.1. NCBI lineage: Eukaryota > Metazoa > Chordata > Aves > Psittaciformes > Psittacidae > Forpus > Forpus xanthops. The sequence goes on along the minus strand of JASSUY010002563.1, from coordinate 43,899 downwards.
AAAATAAAAATATCTGTCCAATCCAAAAAATCTTTCCTCACATACAGGTTTCTACTGTTTTGTAATTGTAACTGCTAAATCTGAGCACTTCAAACACAAATTTGAGGAACACAAATTCTTCCCTGAAATCTTTTAAGATGCAGAATATAAAACCCCATATCTCTAGGAGAATACAACCAAGAGAGATGAAAAAAGCAGAGTTGCCTTGCCAAATGCCAGTGGAATCCAAAGTAACAGAGAGACTGTGGAGGCAGAGAGTACATAACGGCCCCCGGTTTTCTCTGGTGCCTGGGGGAATTGTGTTGTGTGTTTGTGAGGAAGAAGAGAGAATGAAGGAAGAACACCATTCCCTGAGAAGATCTCTGAGGAGACCTGGCAGGAATTGCATTCCCATGAGTCCTCATCTCTATGGTATATAACAAGAGAAGACACAGAAAGCAGAATGGAACATGCTGATAAAAGGGTTTTTTTCAAAAAATGTTGGAAATAGTTACTGTGACTTGCCTTTTGTGGCCTCAGATCTAATTTTCCTGAAGTTTAATGGCAGAGGGCAATCGAGGCTAATATCCAAGTCAGCCAGTTGGGAGTTTTGGTCCCAGAATTTGAATCCCGGCTGAGGGACAACTCCAGGGGCTGGGGAACAGCTGAGAGAGGGAGGTATCTCAGTGCATTGCAGGAGCCTGGACAAATAACTTACAATACGTGCCTAATTTTTAAACAACTACAGCTCACTGAGATCAGTCTGACTCGTAGTGAATTTCAGCTTACTGAATTTGAGGCCCAAGGCATTTTTCCTGGGGAGCCAAATCTCCCTTTGTATTAAGTGAGACACATGGGCAAAGCCAAGAGGCTGGTGATCTTACCAGGCTCTGGCTTAAAGTGCTGGGACACCTAGGTACTTGACTGTGTCTATTATAGCACAAAGCCCCAGGTGTTTTCATCCCACTTGATCAATCCCTCCAGAATTAGGTTTTCCAGAACATGAAACCCTATTGGACTGTGTAAACAAGCCGCATTCAGCTGAGTGCAAAGACCAGCTACAGTTTCAATTTCTGTAAATTATGCAAGGATATAAATGATGAGTATGTAAGTAACCTAGACCAGAGGCTGATTCATTCATGTATTGATTCATGCATGGTTTATCTTCATGCCTTGCAGAAAAAAAACTATTAAAATGGTTACACTAAGCTATCGAACATGAAAGCGGTGGTTGAGAGGAAGAGATTTGTGGCTCAAAGAGTGGCAGAAGAAGCTATAGTTTGTATATTAGTCCCCTTCTAATTTGCATCACTTGAAATGCTTCTTAGCTCTGTGTGACCAAAGTGGAAAAATAATTAGCTTGAAATACAGAGGAAATTCACTTGATATTTTATTACTTTAATGCTGCATGTTTGTTAAATGCTCTTTTCTCACTGCCTGAAAAAAAAAAAGAAATAGAAAAAGATGTTTATATTTTTAAACCTGTATGATAATAGAATATCAAAATCTCATTCCAATGGTCTGAGAGTGTGATCAAGCATCTTTGGTAAAAATTCCTATTAGATGTTACAGGCGGACGAGTGGGAAAAACAAGGAAAGAGGGCATTCAAGTTTCCTTAAAGCAAGAAACAAATGAAAGGAGAAAGAAAATACATCCATCCCTTGCAGTCCTCATCGAATTGGGATGCAGGAATGACATGCAATTTTCTTTGGTGTGTGGGCAAGTAAACCATCATTCTGCACTCCCATTGTCTTTGGTGATAAAATGTAGCTACAGAAATGGTAGATCTTTCGTCTTTTTTCTTTTTTTTTTTTTTTTTTAATCTTGGGAACCTTTCAAGAAACAAAATACCATGTGAACAGCCTGTACATACAGGCGCTTTCTTGAATCATGAACTGTTTATCTGTAAGCTCAAACACAAATAAATCCAACTTACATAAAAGCAAACCACGTAATAGATCTGCTTCTGAATCTTTCAGCTTCTATTTTAATTAGCTATTGCAGACACTGAGCAAATGCTGCTTGTTGTTAAGGATGCTTTAGTCATCTGCCATTTTTGCATGCTTTTGATTGGCTACTGCTAAGGGAAAGGAAAGCTCTGTAATGATTATACATAAGAAAAATAACTCCAATATGCTGGAGAGCTGTGCTTTTATCTAGCTTCATCTTTGCCACCCCCATGTCATTAAGTGTGGCTGAAAGTTTTAAGCACAGCATTAGTAACATATGCTTTCATGTTCACAGCTTTTACTCTATAGGTTGACTTTCAGCGTAACTCTGTTTATTCCAGGTGTATTACACCTGGGATTGTTTTAACCCAGCATGTTATGGTATAGTGTAAAACAGTTGCTCAAATTGAATGTAAGCAATTTTGCAAAACGTGACTGCTAAAACTGAATTGAAGGTAAAATTTCTTTTCAAAGGCAAAAGATAAGTAAAAGCGGGTTGAAAATATTAAAACCTCTCCTCCTGCCATCCTTCCTCCCCCTCTTTAAAAAAAAAAAAAAGTAAATAAAAATCTGAGTTGAGAAAATAGGTCTGAATTTGGTTGAGAAGTGCACAAGAAACTTCAAGTCCACGCTGCCCTCAGGAATAAGGCACTGTTACAAGTGCTGTCCTTTGTCGATGTTTGAAATGGAGGTCTGTCATCCCACTTAAAGTATATATTATATATATATATATATTCTAAAAAGCCTAGCGATGCTTTTCAAAATGCCAGATGTCCATTCTGAATGCATGTACAGATTTTTGATAGACTAGGAGCACAACATGCCTTTTTATTTAACTTAGAGAATGGTGCATAAGCAGACTATGTGCCTAGAGCTGGTTAGGTTTTGTCATCGTCATGAATGCTTAAAGTGACACAGTGGCAGCCTTTCCTTTCTCAGCAGTGTGGCTTCCAGCATTAGGTGTTTTGTAAATACTCTTGAAAACCACCACTTTGCATTTTCAATGTTGCAATGCATCTCAACCTCCTAAAACGGCACATAGGTCAAGTTAGAATATTCCCCTTCCTCATTTAGCTTTTCTCCTCAACTTAAAAAATAAAATCAGTTAATTCTGCTGTGAGTGACTTTTCAAATTTCTCACAATTAGAGAAAGAAAATAAAATGCCTGAAGAGCAAAAAATCAAAATGCTAAACCTCTGATCCTGGATTTGAAACTAATCTAGGCAATTAACACTGCTTTTTTTCACAAAGGGAAGAGTGCATGAAGAAAGGATGGCACACAGCACAAAGAAGTGATCTAGGGAAAGGCTGAGAACAGGGTGCTTCAATCATCTTCACAGGCACAGAAATCCTTCCTCAAGAGTAAACAAAGCATATGAAAAGAATGAGAGAGAAAGAAGAACGGCATCAAACAAGCAGACTAGCACTTCTAAACAATTTCTACCAGGTTATCTCACTGGAGTCAAAATTTGAGCTATCCCATCACAAGGCAGTGCTCAAAGGAGGGGCTTCCTAGTGTGTGGGAGCCATTATAGGGATGTGAATATGGCTTCAAGATGTGTTTTTTTGTTTAGTAGCATCTTCCTGTCTTGAGAGATTGCTCATAGCCCTGAAAAGCATTCGATGGCTATTTGTTAGTGCATATTTCCATAACTTAGAACTTTTGGGCCTGGTGGGGACTAGGTGCTGCCAGAGAAGGAGGCAATTTAACGTGTCTTCTCTGGTGGAGCATAAGAACCCACATGAAGAGTAAACCATGTGTAATGGTCCATAGGTATCAGTAACCTTTCCTTGTGTTGGCAGGCGGTTCATAGAAAAAAAGTCAGTCTTGCAAGAATCATCTTGGTGAAAGTGTTGGGCAGGATTGGAGCTTCTGCTGGTGCTACCTTACAGCAACTGGCTCCTTTGTGTGTGGCTGGCAGATTTCAAGGCCCTGAGCTGAGACACATGCCATGATTCGATTTTGTCCTGGATGCCTATGTAAGGTATTGCAAACCACTGTAAGCTTGCAGTCATGTGGAAGATTTCTTCTCTCTCCTTTTTTCTTTTCTTAACAATGAAAGGGGAATAATTTTTAAAATATTTGGAAGCATGCTGCTGATATGTACCACTGATGGCTCTTCTCAGAATGGTAGGATTCCCCCTGAAAGGATGCCTGTGACTTCTTTGCAGTGAGCATTTACTTGAAGTTCTCCTACTCTCCCCCTCCCCCAAAATAGAGTGCTAGTCAGGATGATCTACAGCTTAAAGCAGAATTAAAAAGCATCCCAGTTTGGGATCCCCAGCAATACAGTTGGTGGCTGTAATTCTTTTCAGTAGAGAGAAAGGAATGAAGAGGTTAAACTTATGTGGCTTTTTTGACTTTAGAATGTGCACTGACTGAATTTTCTCAGAGGTTTCTAACCTCCATATCCTCTTGATCTTTCAGCAAGTGTGATTTATTTCTGGGGACTGAAACTTATATAAGGAAAATATATTAATCCTTTATTTAAAAGGTATGTAAATAAGTGGACTTTTGAGTGTCTCTGTATCCATCTTTAGCAGAAAATACCCTGTCTCCATTGTCTCTTTCCACCTCATGGTTTTCTTAGGTAAAAGAAAAAAAAAACCCTGAATTGATCTCTTTATCTAACTTGATCACTGAAAGGTTATTGGTGCACATGAACAGGTATTGTTGTTTGAATGTACGCAAAGAGTCAGAATGCAGCTACAATGAAAACTCAAATGCTCATTATGCAATGGTGCTTCCCTTATTGTCCACTACCCTGTTACAGCCAGTTAGGCCAAGCAAGGCTGCAGTCAGGTAAGATCAGTTACTTTGTTCAGAGAAAAAAAGAACTACTGTGATGCTCTGAACATTCCCTGATTTTCGATATTAATTCTGTTATTAACTCTTTTCTTTAGAATATGCTTTTGGAAAAAAAAAAAAAATAAGGATGTTTGAATTGTACAAATATTCCAGCATGAGAAAAAGATGTCAGAGGAGCAAGAGGGTGATACCATCTTCTTATGACTCATGTTGGGTAATGGGCAGACAGAGTGCTGTATTAAGGCTGCTTCTTGGCTAGTAGAATTTCCTTCCTTAGCTGGCGGCATAATTCAGTCTGTTGAATTTTTGATACCATCTTCTTTCTATATTGCACTTGTAATGTTACATAGCTTGCCAGCAAAGACTCTGATCCCCTATCCAGTACTGTGATACTAATGATTTCTGCAGTTTAAGATTTTATGACAGTTCTGTACTACTACTAAAATGAGTTTTGGCTTTTGTGGCAGAAGGTTATGGGATGCATGGAGTAGGAAGGAATACACTCCAGGTTTCAGGAGGCAAATTAAGATGTCCAGAGATGAGAATCTGTAAATGAATCCAAACTGTTCAAAGCACATTTAGTTACCTATGAACCATTCAGCTGAAAGACTGAAGTATGCCTCCCATGAAACCATAAAAGCTTGAGCTTAGCTGGGTTATTTATGCATTCTGTACATTGAAAAATGGATGAAGCACATTATATTTGAAATGTCCCATATATTTAATCATTACTCTGAGCTTCCTGGCTTTTAAAAGCTATTTTTGAATAACTGGACCAATCTGAACTAAGCTTTCTGCTATCGTGTTACTTGTCTATCTGATGCGTTGCAGCTTAATGAAATTTGTTACCTATAATATAATCAACCATTGTAAGATATGTAAATTAGTGAGTCTTTTTATTTGACTGGCTGGTTTTAGTTTGGTTGTTTGTTTTTTGTTTTTTTTTTGTTTGTTTTATTTTGTTTTTTAATGGGTTTGCTCAATGTACTTTTTGATTATTTTCTTCTATAATTTATTTAATTGAAAATTCAGTTTTTTAACTACAGAAATGCAAAAGTGCACTTGCCAGTTGTTAAAAGAAGCAGTGAACTTTCTTGACATACACATCAGGCACATTATATTGCTTAATGAGGAAATCTGGAAGCTAGATAAACCATTTGACAATGGCGTGAACAAACCATTGAAAGGTCCTCAGCTTTCTCAAATGTAGTCAGTTTGGGCCCTGGTATTGACTGAATCAGGCACAGATATATTAGATGTGTGGGCATATCTTGGCTACAGCTGAAGAGGTTGTATGTGATGGTTTCATGTAGCAGCTCTTTGCTGCATCAACACCTAGATTCCTCTGGTGCCGAGAAGCTATGGCAGAACCATTCTGGTGCCCTGAATGTGATCCTAATCTCACTTATCACTTCTGTTCCTTTATCACCTCCCAGGAAGCAAAAGGAGCATGGACTACATTGGCTAATATGTGCTTGGTTATTGACCACATGTACAGGGTTCAGTTTGTTGCCTCTTGTGAGCAGCTTAGGATTTCTGCAGTTGGCTCAGACCAGCAGCATTGTCTGGAATAAGTAGAAAAACAGTGTTTTATTGCAAGCTGTGGTCATAGTCAGCATGACCTTTTGCATTGCTCTAAGGCAGGTAACGCAGCCTGGGACTAACATATGCTATCTCCTCTGCTCTGCACCTACAGACATTATTCCCTTCATTAGTTCTTAAGTTTCATAACAGGGGAATCAGTGACATCAAAACCAAGGTAGAACTGTTTGTTTTCACCTTTCCTCCCTGCTTGTGTTTAGCAGCCTTCCAGTATCTGAAGGGAGCCTGTAGGGATGCTGAGGAGGGACTCTTCATGAGGGACTGTAATGAGAGGACAACGGGTAATGGGTTCAAACTTAAACAGGGGAAGTTTACATTGGATCTGAGGAAGAAATTCTTTACTGTAAGGGTGGTGAGGCACTGGAATGAGTTGCCCAGGGAAGTTGTGAATGCTCCATCGCTGGCGGTGTTCAAGGCCGTGTTGGACATAGCCTTGAGTGACATGGTTTAGTGAGAGGTGTCCCTGCCCATAGCAGGGGGGCTGGAACTAGATGATCTTGAGGTCCTTTTCAACCCTAACTATTCTATGAGTCTATGATTCTATGATTTACCCAATAGCCAACAAAGAGCAGACAACAACAGAACATGAACAGAACAATTATTGGGGAAAATGAGAAGTCTGCTCTCTACTTTCACTGCCATAGGAACCAAAAACAATGAGTGCAGAGTATATTTGGGTATAAACTGAGATGCTGTGCCATAGCATAAGGAGTTTTTATATGTTGTTAATGTATATAGACTGGAAGGTACAAACGAAATCTTTTTAACTTTGGAAAAATACTCTTATAAAAATGGGAGCTGATTAGTGAAAAGCGCAGGTGCAATCTCATCTCACATGTGAATGCTTGGCATGTTTTGGAAGGGTATTTCAAGAAGATGAACTTTAAATAAGGGATAATCTTCAATGGAAAAAAAAAAGAAGCTTGCCTAGGAACTGTCTTAATTTGGGTGATCTGAGCCTTGCATGGAGCTGGCAAGCTCTCCACTAACAAAGGCTGAGGCCCAGGAGGGCTACTGCTGTATGACTGTAGCCAGCCTTTGAGAACACTTCTCTTAGCCTCTATTTCTGTGCTTATGCACATCCAATGAAGTAGTTCGTGTCTACGTCAAAGTCTATATGGTTTACTATGCTTTCCAGCTGCAATTGTATGTAAGGTATATAAATAATGTTGTCAGAACAATGAACCCACAGCACTTCCTAGAAATGCAGCGGAGAACATGATTCTGGCATAACCCTTTATTTTCAAGTTTTCAGAGTGAGATATTTTTTTTCTTTTCTATTTTAAAACAGCTTCCAAACAGTAACTTATGCCAGGAAAAACAGAGCCATTCTCCTAATGACAACAATGCTCATTGTGTTTTCTGTAACAGATGCCAGGATTTTATCACTAGGCCAGACATTAACCCCCTTGATGTCATTCTGAAAGGAAGCATCCATGCACCCCACTGACTTTTATTCCCTATGGTGCTTCATTATGCCTCCTACCTCTAAAACTTCATGCATACTTCCTTGCCCAATACATCAAGAAGATCTGCAGGCCTGACTTTATTTTTTTTCCTCCCTTTTTGAAAGGGAGAATTTGTGCTTTCTGGTTTCCCATCAGACATGTATGAGAGAAAAAAAATGAACTATAGCTTGTTTCATTTTTTTCCTCCTAAACAGAAGGAGATAATTTGGATAACCAAGCTTTAGAAAGCTTTCTGTTTACTGGAAAAGTATCACTACAGCTTGTCCACAAAAGACACATTTCTTCCACAGTAGTATCTACTCAAATGATACCTTTTCCTGCCAACAGATTTCAACATGTGGAAATCTGAGACCAGCAATTACATATTTATATATTACATATTACATTGGAAGTGCTCCTGACATCCCTTTTATGTTTAAGATACTTCAGTCACACACTCTCACACAGGTGTGCAAGGAATGCCTCTGCTGATAATTCCCTGAGCACAGTGGCAGAGAGGCTGATCCTCCTGCTGTCAACTGGTTTCAGTGAGAGGGATGTGCTTAGCTGACAACCTATTTCTCAGTGTACTTTGCAGTAACACATCTATAGGACCAGTTCTGGAAATATTGCAATGAATATTTTATGCAGCTACTGCTGCTCCTCTGGATGGGGTTACCTCACTTGTAAAAGTGTCCATCCGCACTGCTGGTGTACTCAAGAAAAACTGAAGGCTATGTTTGGATGTAGTTACAAAGGGGAAACCAATTGCCTTATTTTACTCACTAGATACTATTGTTAGTGTGTTCTCACTTAGTGCTTTTTTTCAGTTTCAAAGAGAGAGGGATTAGACCTATCTGGGTTATTGGGTTTTTTTGAAAGGTAAGATTGAACAGTGTGACTTTTGAATAGAACTATCCATTTAGTACACAATCTTTTTCTTTTGAGGAGTGAAGAGATAAAAATAGATGCCATAGAGGCATATAAAATGATTTATATTATCGAGACAGTCGAGGACAACTAAAAGCTCCTCTTCACACTAACTGTGAAAAAAAAAAAGAGAAAACTGGCCGAAACTGCATCATGCATATTTAGATCCACAGAAACAAAACGAAATGCAACACGAAGTTAGCCCTGGGAACTCACAGGGTATTATTGAAAGAAAGTAATCAGTTGGATTCAGAAAGAAGGACTCAGGAATAAAAATAACATTTGCAGTCGCACTGGGTAGGATAATAATTATCTGTCCTTATACTTCAATATATGAGCTGATTACCAGCTGGGGAAAGTTTTAAATTTCCCCTTGAGCGATAGTATTACACAATTGTCAAGTACACTATAGGGAATTTAATGTTTTCCTCTGGAACATCTGCCACAGAGCATTGCCTGAGAAAGGATATGGAACTAGGCAGATCACCAGGCTATTCCAGTGTTAATAATTCCCAAAATAATTTTAGCAGGATTACATATACTACTGCCTTGCAAACACTTGTGATGAGAAGGGCCAGATATGGTTGTGTACATGTACCGTGGTGTGGATGTTTAAAAGGGTTCAAGAGGTTACTCTGAATGACTATAATGTGATTTCATTTTTTTTTTATTAATCAGAAGATATTTTGAGCTTGTTTCAGGCATACAAAAGGGCATTAATCTGCCAAGTAATTGCAAAATTACAGATCTGCTATTTTAGCTGCCCTGTGCTTAAAGTGAATAAAGATTTTAGGACTGAATAATTAAACCAGCATCAAAATGTAGCCCCTGATTTTCCATAAACCTATTGATCTTATTACTAGTGCTTTTATTATTTCTACTTAGACAGATTGATATCAGCTTTTATCATCCTTCTAGGTGTCTTATCAAATTCTGTTTTGTGCAGCACAGCTGATAAGAGATGAGAAATGTCACCCCTGGGACCCTCATGAAATATATTTATGCATGGATATTCAATGACAGCCAGTCACAGAAAGCTGGAAAGTAGTTTTATTGTTCTGGGGGGGCAGCTGCTATTCTTCTTCCGCCAGCAGAGCAGAAAAGGATGCACCTGCTATTGTGTGAGAGATGGAAATTTAATTTCTTGCAATTTTCAAACTTCATTGGTGTGCAAAGGGGCCATCTTCAGGGGATCAGGACGACAATGAAGGGAAAGAAAAAGCAGGGAGCAAATGACCTCTTGTCCTTGGAAGCTAATGCTGAAATAAGAAGTAAGGATACACAAGGGACCATGAAGGAACTTTAATAAATAACTGCTCCTCTGTCTAAAAGTAGTATGGAAGCAAAAAATAGATTGGGTTTGTTAATATTTTCTTGTCTTGGGACCTTTCACAGAGCTTCATCCTGGGCTGTGGAAGCATCCTGCTTCTTGTAAGAGAGGCGTACATGAAGAGCAGCTCTCTGGCTTGACAATGGTCCTGAGAAGAAGGTTATGCAACACTTTGTTTCTGATGTTCAGCTTTGCTTAAAATTTAATCTCTTCTCTCCTTAAGGAGCAGAAAGCAATTATGGTTTTTATACTTCATGCTCTAGTCTGCAATATGGTCCCAGGTTGCCTTCTGTCATCAAGGTCTTTAGCCTGCAAGAGGCTTACTTTTAGAACAGCTGAGACCATTGATCAGTTGGAGACACTTATCAGCATCTGTCTTTTCTCCTTACCTCTTCATTCTTCCCACAGTTCTTATTAATTTTTCTTCTTGCCTTTCTCTTTTACAGTATAATTTTTGCCCAGACAATAAAGAGAGAATTGAAATATGACTCTTATGTATCCTCAAGGCTCAGGAACCATGAGGCACACAAAAAGAACCTAAAGCACATTTTTTTTAGAAAACAAATTAACAAAATCTAATTCATGTAATGGTCCTTAAGCATGTTCATTGTATTGACAACTTCGGTTCCACTTTACTTACATGCTTGCGTTGGCTTTGTGCATAGTCATATTTTTAAGCATGCTTATAAATGAACTGGAAAGCCATTTCAGAAAAGGAAATAAATCAAATTGGTTTAAAACCAAGTTTGTAATGTGTGTAAGAAATTTGGCAGAAAGGTACAATGTGCATTATTCTGAATAACTTCAATTATTCATTTAGTTGGTCAAAGGAGAAGAAGCTGGACTATGTCTCTGTATTTTAAATTCAGACACGTTCATGTAAAATAGTGTGTTTGGATTTTTCTGAATGCAATGAGCTAAAATTATGTTGCCCAGTGGTTACTCTGGGTCTATAGCTGTTTATATGTGAACAAGGCTGATCTCCATTTTCCTTTGCAATATAGATTAACAACTGCCAGTATCACCTGGATTATGATTACTTGGCAATAATTTTGCTTTCAGCCGCCAGCAGCTGACCTTAATGGTATGGTTTATGTGGGTATGCCAGACAAATTACTTACTTAGTAACTGGGTTTATGGGCTCTATATCTGCTGTGGTCTAACCCCAGCCAGCAGCTAAGCACCACACATCTATGCGAATTGGAAGGGTAAAAGTAAGGGAACTCATGCGTTAAGATAGAGCCAGTTTAATAGGTAAAGCAGAAGCTGTTCATACAAGCAAAGCAAAACAAGGAATTCATTCATCAGTCCCCACAGGCAGGCAGGTGTTCATCCAGCTCCAGGAAAAGAGGGCTCCATCATTCATAATGGCTACTTGGGAATACAAACACCAACCCCTGGTGCACCCTCAGCCTACTCACTGGTGGGGTGGGGTCAGAGGCAGAAAAGGCCCCGACTCTGTGTGATCTCTGATGAGCAGTAGCTAAACCATTCCTGTATTATCAGCACTGTTTGCAGCACAAGTTTAAAACATTGCACCATGCTAGCTACTGTGAAAGAAATTAAATCTACCTCAGCCAAAACCAGCACACTGGTGCAATCTCAGAACAGCAGCTTAAGCCAAAGAGGTTCTGAACAGAGACATATTACCCAAACACATCTATGAATAGATGAAGGACTGATCCTATATTTTAAGCACTAAATATGATTTGGAGTGAGGTCTGAAAAGCAGTATTTGAAGGTGAATATTTTCCCTCCAAGAAGAACTTCCTAGCTATTGGGTTAGAGAGGCTTGAGGGCTGAGTAATTCCACAAATATAAAATGTGTGAATTCATGGGAAGGCAGTGAAGTGTGTTACTTCCCAGAAAATTAGGCAACTGAGTGACAGGTTATAACGTGAATACTGTGTTACTGCGTGACAGGTTTTCAGCCAGATTTTCCCTTACTGTTTTAGATGTCTCATTTTATTACTGCAGTACTTGAGAAATAAGTGCTTAGTGCCACTAAGTTGACTGTGGGAGTGTAAATTAGATATCTTGCTATTTGATATTGCCACCAGAGATACGTCCAGAGAGACAGGTGCCTCTAAAGGCTGATTCAGGGTCCTGAGGTGAGTTCTACTTCCTATTCTGTGCCAATTCAACCCAAGCTACTTACCAGTCCATTGGAAACTGCACGTGCAATAACGTGTCTGAATGAGTTTCTGACTGACAGGCTCAAACATTTGCCTCAGTTCAAGACATAGAACATTGTAAAGGACAGATGTCAAAGGACTTTCTTTAGGGAAATGGTATAGTGGCATGTGTGAAGTCTGGAGATCTTGCAGGCTTGTCTTTCATAGCCAAGACTGCCAATTTCTGGAGGCTGCACTCTTCTAATGGAGCCCACTTAGTGTCATATGTATATCCCCCTTATCATCCTTTAAACAGTGTTCCCACAGGACTTGTCTTGCTGTACACAAATCCTATTTCCTTACTACTCAGAGATGTCATCTTTGTTAGCACTTTCCTTACCTCCACCCACTGGATAATCCTCCAAAAGGCACTCAGAATATGAACAGTAAATAAAGCTGTTCAGGAATTCTGGAAGTCAGCAAGGATATCTCCAGCAAATGTTCACGATTGGAGGCCCAAGAACAGGTAAGGAGTGATGAAAAACATGTTTTGAGATGCAGGCTGTCTTGTTAGGTAAGATGAAAACGTAAATCCACTCTATTTTTTTTCCTCTTTAAGTATTATGAGCAGCCTCAGGCCTTCCTGGTTAAATTTGGCTAGGGCCATCCCAGAATGCAGCACTCTGGGGTATCACAAATACTTCCATCTCTTACAAATCTTTGTCATTAGAGAGTCTTCTGGGGTATTAACATTGTAAATGGATTACCTCAGTCTGACAAAAGGTTGGAAATTAGAGCTCTTCTGGGAATGTAGAATTTTCACATAGGTTTTTTTTAGGTAGATGAAAATTTCCTCATTTTATTCATGTTGCCTAAGGTTGGGGAGAAGGATGATCAGATCTTTTCCTTACAAATTTGATTTTCATTTAGTTTTTTGCTACTCCTTGAGCTTTTTCTTTATGCTTATTCCCTATGAATATGGAAGTGGTTCCTTGAATGCAAAAAAAGACATTTTTGATGTCTCCAAGATCAGCTTGTATACATTAAAGATTTCTTTCATGAATCAAAGCAAACTGCTGGAAGGAAGCTGCTGTCTCATTCTACAGTTGTTGGCATTCTCCCATAATTGAGTTTTCCCCTTTGGCTTACATTAGATAATGCCATGCAAACATTAGCTGAGTGAGAGGAAGTTCATACAGGAAGTATGAGACACGCAAACATGCAGATTTTTTGCATTTGCCTTTATCAGAACAACAAAGTTTTAATACTAAAAAAAAAATACTCTGGAAAATTACTTAAGCCAGATAAAATATTTTATTTGAACTCTGAAGTAGTAATTTATGAAACAAAAGGTGTCAGCTGCAAGGAAAGGAAAGGTAAAGCAAACACTAATAGTTTTGTTGGATTTGGACAGCGTATTTAAACCACGCCTTGAGTACAAACAGTTTTTTGATTTGGGAGAAGCTATGATTGGAAAAGTTTCCTTGAAAAATGGCAAAATTCAGACTTTCTGAAAACAAAGAAAATTTCCAAGATTTTATAAGACCATTTCCAGCTCCTAACTTAACAGCCACTAAGAAATACCAGAGGGCATGCAGGATGAAGCAGAGATGTGGGGTAGTGGGCTACTGTTGCTGACCTTTACATCTGTTTCTCTGCTCCAGAAAGAATTGGGTTAGCCCTTTTGTCCTGCTGGTTGCAAGCAAGACAAAGCTATAGACAAGAGTATTTGCATGTCATTATGGGAGGAGGTCACAGTGCAGCTTCAAATCACTTCTGGCCCATTCTCAGTTGCACTCAGAAGTAGACAGTTGTGCTCTCAGAAGCCAGTCCCTTTTTGGAAGCTTATCAGCTTCAATGACTTCTAGAGAAGGGAGAAGCCAGAACATCCAGGAAGATGTAGATATTGCTTTTTAAGAAAAATGGTACTATAAAAGCAATAAACCAGAGAAAAACGGGTTCTTCATTCACTGAATAGAATTTATCTTTTTGTTCTATTTTAAGAAAATGCTTTTCTGACAAGATAGAAATGTTGCACAAAGTGGTCAAAAGAAATAGCAAAATGGACTTCTGACTCTTAATACTGTTTTGCTTTAAATAGTCAAAACTTGAAATCAAAACATTATTTCTGTTAGAAACCAGCTACTTTCTGAGTACAGAATCAGATTTTCTTGACAATGCTCAGAATCTCTAAATTAATAATAATAAATGAATTCAGTTGAATAGAGATAGATGTCTGTAAAAGCAAGACATGTTTTCATGACCAACTCTAGCTACGATAAAGCTGCTGTTATCGCTATGACTCCTCTATATTGCAGGCTTTTTGAAAATCCTGAAGAGATAATATGTGCTCCCTCTGAGAAGTATTGTTTTTCAGAGGCTCAGCCTTAGAAGAGAGGCATTCACATCATTTAGAGTTGCAGCTTCTACCTAAAACCTCAGGTATGTTTCTCTAGCTAAGAAGCAAGATGTATTTCAGTAACTTAAGCTTTCTTCATCTTACATCTAAGACCCCAAAACACTTTTACTTGTTTTCTGGGATATAAAAGCAATTTCCTAGAATTTCAGTGTTCTGATTTTCTATTGATTAGAAGGTATCTAGCTATTTCTGAAGACATCAAAATATGAGTGCTTCTCAGTTAAAAAAAATAAAGTAACACAATGTTAATCTTTAAGTAGAATTTTTTTTTTTAAGAAATTGAAAGAAACAAAAAGAATTTTTCAAGAAATAGGAATAGAGATTATTCTAAGGACTTTTAAATTTTTATTATGGAAATTTAAAAATACCAGGAAGATGTGAAGAAAGTACTTTGATTTTAAGAAATCTTTAAAAGTATTATTTATGTTGAGCTATAGTCTTATTTGGAAAGATAGTCCAGGTCTACAGACACTGACACTGCTACTATGTTTTGTCTAGAGAAGAGTGGGGTCACTGATTGCGAAATCAAGAAAGGCTTTAATAGGGTGAGATACTGCTTGGTACTAAGTATTTTTATGCCCACATATCCCAATCACTGCATTATTATTTCATATGAATTGTCCTTCTGTAAGGTTTTCTTTGTATTAAACAATGATAAATCTCTTAGGATGTGCCTTGTACTTTATGACTACTACTTCAATGCTGTTGTTTCCGTGGAGAAAGGATTAGTCCATTACATTGACTTACTGCACTGGTTTTGTTTTTCCCTCTTTTGCAATACCCTCAATATTTGACAGTTTCCCAGGTACAGAATTCTCCATTCTACATACCCTATTTCACAGATTTCCTTACAATTTCTGAGTACAATCAGCTCTTGTAAAAAAAGGCATCTAAGCTTAAATTAGATTTTCAGTGATAATGAATCTGCCAAAATACTAGGGGAAAATTTCCAATGTTTGATTGAGGTCACTAATGTCATATTTATTTTCATTTTCCAGCTACAACTGGTTCAAAGTTTTCCTTTTTCAGTCTTCTGGACCCACATCTGCTCTCCTCAGATTACATAGCATAACAAATAATGTCCCTAAAGACTGTTTCAGCCAGTTGTCTATGTCCTCTAGGGCAAATTTCATCAGAATTTATAGATCTAAAGCAATCCAACTTAGATAAATACTGTAGCCTGACCTACTCTGTACCTTTTTTTTTTTTTTCTATCCTAACCTGAGATCTCATTCTCTTGTTACTGATGTTAAATATGATACTTGCATGATTGCCATTGACCTTCATACTGAAGAAAAGAACAAAATAGGAATTAAAAATTTCATCTTTCTTAATTCATCTGTCAGTTTTTCTTCTTCCAGCTGCTGATCTTTTTACTGAATGACTGACTCACTTCTCTTTGTTCATTTGGTACAGTGCCCTTTCTTCACCTGTCCCTACATGTCTGTGCTCTTCTTTCGTACTCATCCTTATTACTCTGTCTAGTTTCTGCTTTCTAACCATGCCATTCTTTGGTCTGAGACCATTGAAGAACTTATGATTTTAGCCAGCAGGACTCCATCTATGCTTTTCATTCTCTCTCCTGATTGAGATAGCTTGTACCTGACTCCTTACCATTGTTAAGGAAGTTGCTGGCTCTCCTTACCTGTTTAGTGTTTATTTGTTTTTTTTTGTTTGTTTTTTTTTTTTTTTCTTCTTAATTGGCTCTTGTCTCTTTTGGGATTTTATCTTTCAGTCTCTGAATGTATGAAGTCTGCCTCTTGAATTTCACTGCCATTTTTGCTATTCCTGTCCTTTGTAAAGTTCATGAACTCTTACAATTTCACAGTGATTTTCACCTGTTGCCTACCATCTTTTTATTCCTAGGTAGTCTTTTCTTACTTGAGTTCTTCCTTCTCACTTCTACCACACCCAGATTTATGACCTCCCCATATTATCCTGGGTTTTTTTACCAACTAAAAGATGAGTGATTAAAATCCCCCTAGCAAGCCCTGTCCTTTTAATGGACAGCTTACATAAAGCTTCATCCTCTTGATCATTTGTTCATGGAGATCTGCCTCCTCCTTCATTCCAGTCTCCACACTTATTTCCCTTCCCATTGGAAACCCTATTTCATTAGGCTTACCCTGTGATTTCAAATCACTCTTCCATACTTTCACCACATGTCTTTAAATGAACAATCTGTATTCCTTCAAGTAATTTTTCAGCATATGAATTACCCCACAAAATCCTTATTTTGACACTTTATTTGACACTTTTTTTATCATGTTTCAAGAGTATAATTTCTGTTAATTTTTGTAGTGGTCTATGCAAACACAAAGTTTGCAGCTGACTGAAACACTACACTTTCTTTTGCTCTTCTTCCAGTCCTATCATCATAAATGACCTATGGGGTCTTCTTAGAAGTCTCATTCAGCTTACCCTAAACCAAATGTAATAAGGTTAGCAAAGCCTCTGTACAATGGTCCATTTCATATTTTTCAAAGGTGGATTGCTTGTTACCACTAGAATACCATACTGAGACAATTAAGGTCTTCACAATGATGCCAACTTTTCACCATGCACTGAATTTCAGAACACATATATTATTTTTAGATCCTTTGTCTATGACTGAAAGGATTATAAGGGCAGATCATAAAGCTAAATTCTTTTGTCTCTTTTTCCTGACACATTTTCAACATCTTTTGGCTCTTGTTACTATCGCCATGAAGTTAAAAGACATGAGATGGTTAATATACCAGATCACTTTGGCTGACATATTACAGAATAAGTTACTCAAATGTTGTTTTTCTGCCAATTGTGACAGAATAAGAATAAAAATGTGACAGGCAGCACTTTAGGGTGAAACATGGCTCTCCATTCTGCTTACAGTCCCCAGTGATACACATCAGATGATTCTAGCACAGATGCTGATTCCAGCTCATAAGGAAATTGTAGCTTATGGAGCTAAAATTTAAGAAATGTGTTAAAAAAACTATCAGGAGAAGGTCTGAGATCAAAATCAAGCTTGTACTTGTTCATTTGTTCTCCCTCTTTCATTTTTATCTCTCATCCTCTTTCTTAGGCTCCTTTTGCGATAGCCGCTCTTAAGGCTCATGATTGTCATCTCTTTAGACCCCAAACTTTCTATTCTTAGAAAAAAAAAAAAAAAGAAGCCCTAGTCCCAACTGGAGCCATTCACAGCTACTGTAATGTAAATAGTATGTAGCCCAGACATACAATGAACTGAGGGACTGCCAGTACTTTCTAGGCCCACACACTTGGAAGGGGGTGGAGGGTCAGGAAATGATTAAGTAGAAGGAGAAGGCAGAATTCCATCAGGCAAGGCTGAGATGGCTCTGTAGTTTCAACTGCTGCGAGCCCTGCCCGGAGCTATCTTTGTGCACAATTTGGGATGTGGCAGCCACTCAAGGACAGCCAAAAGAGCGGTTTCCACACTCACTAAGATTTTGTCTTATTAGCCTGAAAGTGCTCACAGGTTAATGATAAATAACAAGGATGTAGTAAAGAAGGCCAGTAAAAAGCTTTTATTGAACTTAGTGGTTGCCAACAGCACTATGTCAATACCAGAAAAAAAAATGCAGCATAGACATCTGAAGCAGTTCATACTTACTCAAATGATGAAGAAAAGTATTTACTTGGGAGCTCCACTTGATTTCATTCCCTTCTACAAGCTTTCACACACGCACAAACCCAGTTGTGTTCTTTATAAATGTAAAGCAAAAATCGTTTTATTGAGTCATCAGCTAGGAGAGACATGAACTCTGTCAGAAGGAGCACAACAGATTTTCCACAGGATTCTTTGAAAGCCTCCTTCGTCTGGACTGAACCCACACATCTGGCAGGAGCTCTCTTCTGCTGACTCCAAGACCCACATCCAGGACATGAATATTCATTATGTTACTCATGCTGCATTCCTTTCCCTCTGATGCGTCCAACTCCCAGCACCAGGGAGACACTCCAGAGCAGCTGTGGAGTGTTCACCAGCTCTTACTAGTCAGGTTAAGCAGGAAATAATTTTCCTGTCCCATGAAAACTTTTTTCCCCTATTCTGCTTTAGGACAAAATCTCACCTAACTGTAGGTCTTCAGTGAAGAAAATAGATGACAACCCTTACATTCCCTAAACCAAATCAAACCAGGAAAAGAGTCCTCAAATCAAGAAAAAGACTATTTTTTTCCTGTAATTCAGGCCACATATGTAAACTGGGATTTTTCATACCCAGAGAGAATGCCCTGGAACCAAATTACCTTTTATTTCAGTAAACATCATTTCAGCCTGCTTGTCTCCTCCATTCCCCACTTGAAATTCCAGCTTGAACCTGAGACCAGCTTTCCCTATGAAGTTTCACTGAAACTGCTGCATTTTTAGATTCTAAAAAGCACACTATTTTTTGTACTTTTACACACACACATATAAATTCCTGCTGAGCCTTACTTACAGCATTATTTGAGCTCTTTAAGAACACTTGAAAAAAAAAATTGCAAGAACTATCAACTAGCAAGCACTTTGAAGAGCCTTTACTGCACAAGAAGTTAAAAAATTACTCTACTTGGTGGTAGTTAGGAAAATTCCCTCATCTACTGGAACACTTTCCATGGTTACTTTCTTCGTTTCTCAAGAGGTAATACAATGATTGATTGATATGATTTCTACAGGCTCTTTGTAATATAAGTTGTTACATTAAAAAAGATACTGTAGAGCTCCCACAGTTGTCTCTTGGAGATTACACAGGTGGGAGAAAGATGGCATAAGAAGGCTTCTCCTTGGTAATTGAAGGAAAAGCAGGATCCCCATTAAACACCCTTCGTGACTGTCAGCAGGACATGGTTTGCTGTACGAGCTCTGCATGGTGCACAACCACTGCCTCAGAGCGCTAATACAACTAGCAGACCTGGCCATCAGCTTTAGCAAAGCCAGGAAAGGAAGGCCTGTGTGAAGCTGTCAGTTCAACCTTTGACAGGTTTTGAAGATTGCAAATGAATAAATAACATCAGTTTTGAAATAAGTAATGGATAGCTAGTATTACTATAGACACACAGACTAGAGGAAAATGAAGATGCTTCTATAAGATGGAGGGCCAGTTCGCTCTTACGCATACAGAAAGGCATCTCTAAAATCTTACTGACTAATGGAGAAACTATTCATATTGGATAAGACAAAAGTGATGAGATGATGAACCTATTAAATACAGAACAACATAGGTAACTCTTCACAAAAAAAGCAGAAGTCCTCACTAGCTTAGTAATTTTCAGGTTAATGTTTATTATTAAAAGAAGTGAGTTTAATATTAGAAGTGATAGGTTCTACAAAAGAATCAGCCTATTCAGGAGGAAAAAACTATTTAGCTTTTTCTTCCACCAGAAAAGACATTTCCCACTAAAACAAGCCATGAAAACTCATATAGCTGTTTGACTTAGTCAAATATTTTCTATGACACTAAGATAGTTGACATTAAGTTATTTTGTATAACCTGAGCTTTAAAGCACATTTTAATATCTGATTAAAATTCCACTTGGAGAACATATGGCATTTAAAAATTCATTTGTTATCTTGATTGATGGCATTTCAGTGAGCACTGTTGGAGTTTAAAACCAAAATATAATCCTAGACCTAATGAAACAGACTGTGCAGGCTGAACTTTCTGTAGCTTCCCACAAACTGCTTCAGTATTTTTTGGCAGAGATTTTGTGAAACTCACCACAAGGGGTAGATCAACCATACCTTTAAAATATGTAGCCTGATAATAACTGCAATTATATGTGTGTGAGATAGAACAGATATTACATTATTGATGACATTAAATAATTATTAAAATAATAATATATATTTCTGGAGAAATGGAAATATGCTATACAGGCAGAAATGTTTCCATTCTGGTTGGGACTGGGGAAAGGCTAACCAATGCTTTATAAGTGATGCAATTTCAAAAACAAGTATTGCGAACAGTGTGTAAAACATGCATGTCAGCAATGTACCATGAGGTGGTAGTTGAAAGAAAACAAAGAGGTTTTAAAGCTGTCTGCGATATACACTTGAAAAAGGCAAAAGAAATACTATAATCAACAACAGATGAACTTCCTACAGTCTTCTGTGGGTCCTGCATCCTGTGTGTACCTCTGTGAAAGGAGATTCCTTTGTGTTCCAGCGACTAGGCTTGCCTGTTGCCAGGATTTCCTCTACAGACAATGACCAGACAGCATCAGACCATGTCTTGTCCAAACACCTATCTCAAAATTGTCCTCTAGATGTGCCTTTCCTTGCCCTTGATTATGGGGAAAAACTAAATGTTCAGATTAGGCTGAACAATTAGATGTTAAAATGGCTGCAACTAACTGAAACAAATGTTTACAGCTTGTAGATGTGTGGAGCAGGAGTTGGAGTGAGTGTAGGAGAATTTAGACTGACACTTACTGCTGCCGCTTTGGGAGCTTCTCCATGGAACTGCTCATGTATGTGCAGCATGCATGTAGCTTGAAATGATTATTTTTGAACTGCACCTCTTTTTTTTTTTTTTTCTCTTTTTTCTTTTTTAATTCTCAGTTTGGATAGTACTGAAGGAAGTCGAGAGAGAAAAGAAACATGTAAAATCATCCTTTTCTCCTTCCTGTACCTAAACTTGCAAGCAATGCTTTATTTTAAAGACAACTTTGGATGCAATCTTCTGGGATAGACTTAGGTTTGCAGCAATCTTTCAGACTGAACCTAGGCCTACTGCTTGAGTCCTCCAGCATAGATTGATCTCTTACTTCACAGAATGTCTTATAATTTCTTGAGTTTTTAGATTCAGTTTTACGACTATGGCATTTTGCCCTGTCTCCAAGGGGAAGTAATGAGCCGTTCTTGCATCTCAGTAGATTAGCAATGTTTCTTCTTCCCTAGAAATATAGAAAATGCAGAGTGTAGCTCAGAAAAGCCCTTATGGGACTGGTCTCTCTGTACCTGAAAGCCTACCACACTGGGTGATGCTGGTGGTATAGGGGGCAGAACATCACCATGCTTTCCTTCTTACTCCCTTGAGCCATGCTGTGCTCCTGGAAGAGGCACCATGTAACCCACCATCAACATTTTGAACAAGTTTTCTTAAGTATATGCACATAACAATTCAGATGTAAAAATGTATTGTATATATATTATAGCTATACTATGTCCACAATATCCCCCACAGAGCCCAGATATTCTTTCTGAGTGGTGATGACGGAGATGATTGCTACGACAGCTATTGCTGGGCTAGTTGTTATTGCAAAGCAGAGAAGTTCACAATAACAAACCACACCCCTCTCTGACACCCTGTGTTGAGTACATCGTACACCACAGGCTAAATTTATACTTTCCTCAAGTTGGTTTTTAGCTGTTGTTTTTTTTTTCTTCCTCCAGCTCAAAGCCATTGTATGTTTAATCTGAGGTTTTGATCTGTTCTCACCAGAACTGCCACATGATTATAGAAGTCCGCATGGTATTAAGATTGGCCACACAAAATTCAGGGCAGCACACTAATGGCTGTGTGTGGGTTATACTAAACTCTCAGGCTCTCCAACATGGCATTTCCCCCCACACACACTGCTTCATTCCCAAGATCAGGCTTAGCTCACATTTCTTTTTAGAAAGCAGAACTTGAAGCCAGGTATTTTGCCACAAACATTTGCAGGCTTTCAATCCAAGCAGTCGTAACTGAATGCTGTCTCTCACATGGAAAACAAATTCTGTACATGCTGTACATTCTTCAGTGCAAAATCAAATCCAGATGGCCTTTATTTTACAAAAAAAAAGTGGGGCAAACAGATGAAGAGACAGAAGCCCTTTCTTACTCACATCCATCTCTAAACCTTGCCAAAACAAAGTAACCAACAGAAAGCTCTCATGACTGGCCAAAGATAGGCAGTTGCTGAATTGTGAGATAACAATACAAGAAGGAACATGTTATTTTTGAAAATAAAAGGATATTAGCAGATGAACATCAAATAAGTTTAGGTGTTCATCATTTTGCAGTCCAACAGTCAGTATTTAATACAGAGCTGGCATGGTCAGGTCTGATGAAAAACACAATCTGCTGTTGCAGGACAATGAAAAAAGAAAGAAAAAGAAAAAAAAGAAAAAAGAAAATGGAACAAGGTCATTGTGAGTAGGAAGTGCAGACATTCTGTTCTTGATAAAGGCCAAGATGGAACGCTACAGGGTTATCATCAAGATCTTTTCTCAATTTGTTTCAAAACAAAATTTAAACTAGTTTCCACCTAGTTTTGTATTGGAGAGAAAACCGTGAACTGATGGCCAATTGATATTCCTCTTTCAGTCACAGCATCCTATTAAAAGAAATAAGAAATGTTTCCTAATAATAAGTAAAAATTCATTAAGTTTTTTAGAAAATTCACTTATTATTTTCACAGGTAACGAAGGCAGACATTCCTTTTCATCAGTCTCACACAATGAACTTTTCTGGTTATGTTTTGAAATGCTTTTGTTTACCTTTAAAGCTGTTGTTTACTCCTGAGTGTATATCTGCCCCTTCTCTGTCTTATCCCATTTTGCTTTTAAAAAAGAGGAAAGTAGAGGAAAACCAAAGAAAATATGTATCTATACTTTCGCCAAAAGAGTATTTCTTTTTGTCTTGCAAGTTCCTTTAAAAGTTAGAAGAAGGATTGTGAGATTTTGTTTTTCACAACATTTTTTCAGCAGTACACTCCGTTATGATGATGAAGATTTTGATCTTTTGCTTTCTTTCAGTCTATATCAGCCGACAAGTCAGTCCTCAGAAATTAACTTTAATTAAATAGAAGTACTAAAAATTTCATTTTGGTGGGACAGGAGGAGAAAGGAGAAAGGAATCCGTACATTCCAGTGTGGCAGGAGAATTACACAACTAGGAAGCTGCCATGGATACTGACTACTGTTATGCAGCTTGCTGTATTCTTTCAGTCATTGTGAGTTTGCTTTAGACTAAACAGAGATACAGAAACAACAGAAAGGTGTGTGCGTGGTTATGACTATGTAATATTGCCCTTCCTTTGCAATAAGATCAATGTACAATGAGCACACAGTGCCAGCAAATTAAAGTCTTCTGTACTTTTAAATATTTACACACTTTGTAATTTTCTGCTCATCAAAATATAGCACCATGGAGTCAAAGAGGACTATTTGCCACATTTAGAGTCTATAGAAATGCCATATTAATACCTGAAATATGAATGAATTTCTGGCACGAAGATAATGTGGCAACACTGTATATTTATATCTTGCACAACCTTCTTTCTGTACTGCTCAGGGTGCCTCATTCCTACAACACAGGTCACAGCTCCAGCCATCAAAAATATGTTAAGCAATCCAGCATAACTGCTGGGCTAAACTCTGATAAATAATTGCTAGAGGTTCTTACCTTACTTTAAGAAAGACACATAAAAATTGTATAATGTAAACATAATTAATAGTATTCGACATGCTATAAAGGGAACTATTAGACAAGAACTTCACTCTGGACCTTCATGAAAAATATGTTTCTGCCTTCAGAGTTACGTGTTTAAACACAATGCTTCAGCATAAGGTACTCTATTCTATCCTTTAGTCTTTTTTTTTGCAGATACATATACACTTTGGTTTTATATATATGTATATATATAATTTTTTTTAAGAGCTGATTTCTCTGTCTCTGCAGAGAAACCATTCGTGATCAAAACGGGCTACTGGTTGGGTAAATACCTTAAATCTTATAGCCAGATGTAAAACATACCTACTGTTTTCAAAAATGGTATTACAAAAATGGGGTACTAAATGAATTGGTTTAATATCAGGCTTTTTATAGCCTCACCCATCACTAGTGACCACCATATGTGTCTTCAGAGCTTTGTAAGAACAGCAGTTCAGAAACCTGTCAGGAAATGAACCTGACAGCAAATAAACCTAACTGCAAATAAACCTAACAGCAAATAAACAACAGTGCTCCAACACTGAGATTAATAGTTGTTTGGCCCTCAGATATTGTTGAAACAGTAATGTGAGTGCTACAGAGCCAGTGGTGCTGGTATCAGCTTAAAAGCTGCCCATTATTCTAACCTCACATCTTAACAGAAGTCCACCGCATGCTCTGGGGCTCAGGATTCAACAGGAACTTCCAAATTTGAAGTTTACCCAGCTCTGGCTATTAGCTCTCTGTACCTGAGGGAGAAGCCAGGTTCCCAGTTACCTAAGCAGTATATTATGAACATTATAGACTGTGTATGCTTGTGGGAGCATTGCTTTCCTTCCAGCCTTTTCTTAGAGTTCAAAAAGTGCATCACAGATTTCCAGGGAATTTAATAAGGGAGATCTGCCCTGTCTTTTTCGATGATTTACCATTTTGTTGATCTAAACCATTTGATTTTTTTTCCCTAGTTTTTAAATAAAATACAAGTTCAAAGATTTTATTTCATTCCAAATATGCTCAAGTGAAATACTGAATCACCACCCCTGCAAAACAAAAAAAAATACGAAACCAAACCCAGATCAGACCACCAAACACAGTCTCTAGTGGCATTTTCTAAGTTCTGCTAACTCTCTTTTTGGTTATTTGTGAGAGGAGGTGACAAACAGAACCACTTTGTAGAACCACAATTTTTTAGCTTGTATACATATATGTTTATGCATAGCTACGCATATCTAAACATATCGTATGTATTTATGTATGAGAAGCACCCATGTTTCATCAAATGCATCTCTTAATCTTGGATGGCTCTATTGGTCAGTCATCAGTTTTACAATACACCCTGTCATGGCAAGGTGCTACCTCAGACTATGCTCCTATAGCTCAGCATTCAGTGAGTGGTTGTCCCACAGTATTGGAAAGGCACGACTTGCAATGAGAAATATTCAGCTATATCCTCATGCAGTCTGTGGATGTTTCTGTCTTCTCCCACGAAACTGTGCTGCTTTGTGCTCTGCAGAGACGTTGCTGCTCCTATATACAAGTCAGTGCCTTTCTCTGTCAGATGACGGAGGAAGCCTGGGATCCAGCTGGTAGCTCCAGGGCAGGTACTTGAGAACCTGAGAGCTCAGGGGGCAAGGACCAGTGTTTACTGGAGAACTGAGAGACATCTTGCCTGAGGGAAACAGCACAAAACTGTAACTAAATGCATCAAACAGCTAGAAATAGTTGCTTTTATTTGGGTCAGAGGTTGTCTGTCTGAATTGGCAGCTGTGAAGGAGAAAATAAAAACAAGAGCTGTGAGTCACAGGTTGCTGAGGGAAGGGTTGGTGTGGAGGTCTGTAATGAATTCCTCCCTGCTGCCTACATCCTCCAAGCTACTCCTCCACTGTAGTTTGATGAAGGCAGTGAATGCTGATATTTCCATATCCGGATACGTATTTAGCCAATATGAGCAAACTAATGTAACCTCAAACACATCATTGCACTGCTTTGTATGCTCAGACCAGAGAGACCATCAGAGCAAACAGCACTGGAATGATCTGATTTCATAATTCTTAATGAGTTTGCCAGATATGTTCTCTCAGAGATCTCTCACATGTACTTAGCATTGTATTAGGAATGAATAAGTAAGTTTTCGCTCAGAACCAAATCTCTAAAATCAAAAAGATTTGGGCATCCTTATCTGTAAACTATCAACTATGCAAGCAGTTTAAACATCCTCATGGAGCTATGTTGCTGAGAGTTTACTAATGATCTCAACATTCAGTTATATTTGTATTAATTTTTATTTTTTCCTGCTTATATTTTATTAAATTTCTTTTTCTCATAAGAAGACTTACAAGAATCAGATGGCTAGACAATTTACAGAAAACCAGTGTTACAGAAATATGAGTACAGCTACAGAATATTCCTGGTTTATGTAAGCCAGAAAGTGATTTGTGTTTTCAGTAAGGAGTTGTATGTTTGGGTGTTTTTGGTCATTATATCACACATTCTATTCTCATGTTCCCAAACTCTTATTTTCTCAGTAACATTCTTTATTCATATTCCACACAAGTCCCTCTATTTCTGCTATAACTTCTTTTGTTGAACACCGTATTCCAGACAAGGACACACCATTATTTATACGATATTATCATTCATTTGATAACATTTCTGTACCTTTGCTTGTGATACTATTGAAAGTTGCTTGTTTTTCTTAATACTTATGACTTCCACACACATATTTACTGGAGCATCCCTTTTGACTGATAAGATACGCTTGTGGATGAATAAAGTTATTCTGGATTTTTGACATTTCTATGACTGCTTCTCAGCATTCCTTCTTCAACCTTGTATTTATCAATCCTGAAAAAGTAGTTTGATGACACATTCAGCAACGGTATTGGTTTTCTCTAGTATTCTACAACAAAACTTATATTATCTGGCAAACGTAATAGGTGATATCTCAGGGAGAAGGTGTTCCATGTAATATCTTCTTTTTGAAAAATTGGGTTGCTTTTCATTGACTGTGTTTTAAAGAGCCAGGCAATAGTTTAAGAATTTTGCCCTCCTAATTTTTGTGGTTAAGTCAAAATAAGAAGCACAGTTATTTTTTTTAAGACTCATAGATTCTCATCTAAAGGTCAGTGAAAATATTTGTAGGTGTTTTTTTGGGTTGCTTATTTTCTTATATTTTATTTCATAAACATCAGACGGGGCCTTGAGACAATGAAGTTGTCATCTGCAGGGAAAATCTGTACTTTTGTATTTAAATATTCTATGACAAAGCGGAAAGCCACTAGTTAAGTCTTTTTACATCATCCCCAATGTAACTGGACCTGCCTTTTTGAAGTAGTTTTGGAAATTACTTTGAAAATCCCACAACATTGCAGTAAACTGAGCAAGTTATTCTACTTCATTCAGTTTTACCTCTTTTATTTTTTTTTTTTTTTCCTGGAAAGGAACAAGTTATATTTGAAAACTGTGTAGAAATGTTTGTGAAAACCAGCTATTCATCTTAGCACCTAATGGTGCAGGTGACAAACTGAAGGACTCATTACTGTGTTTCTTAGGTCTTACTGCATGATATTCTTTGACAAAACCTGGTGAAGAGGAAGAATGGGCAAAAAGATGATAGCCTGCTGGAAAGAATCACCTGGGAAAGCAATTGTGTTACTCCAGGCAGACCACTTCTCATATCAGAGTAATTATTTTCTTCCTATTTGTGGTCTACCTCATTTGGGCTGTAATTTTTTTTGGCAATTACGTGACCCTCACTTCACCATACTTAGCTTTCTAAAAGTGAGAAATCTTCAGTTAGTCATCAAAACTCCCTGTACATTTAAGAAAGAGAGAGGGAGGCCTTCATAGAATGATTCATCTTTCTTGTCTAAGACTGGAATAACACGAATTGCTCCCTGGACACTCTCACTACTTCTTCTTATTAACAGATATTAACCTATAGATAGATAAAGTAAGATGGCTTGTGTTGTTGTACACTTCCTGCCACATTATCACAGTCATGATTTCCAGATATGACTTCGATAGAAATAAATAATAGAATCATAGAATAGTTTGAGTTGGAAGCGACCTTAAAGATCATCTTAAGACCACCCCAGCCATCGGCAGGGACATCTCCTACTAGACCAGATTGCTCAAATCCCCATCCACGCTGTCTTTGAATACTTCCAGGAATAAGGCCACAGCTTCTCTGGGCAACCTGTTTAGTGTCTCACCACCCAGTAAAGTATTTCTTTCTAATATCTTATCTGAATCGACCCTCTTTCAGCTTAATGCTACTCCTCCTTTTCCTATTTATTCCTACATGCCTTTGTAAAAAGTGCCTCTCCAGCTTTTTTGTAGGCTCCCTTTAGGTATTGGAAGGCTGTTATAAGCTCTCCCTGGATGCTTCTCTTGTCCAGGCTGAACAAGCCCAGCTCTCTCAGCCTGTGTTCATAGCAGAGGTGCTCCAGCCCTCTGAGCATCTTTGTGGCCTCCTTTGTACTTGCTCAAGCAGGACCATATCCTTCATATGTAACAATATATTAGGCCAAATAGAGGCCTGATGTAGTTTTAAATTTTTGTGTTGAAAAGCTTATAGAGATGTTAAGAATTCAAGGCAGTCCTGCAGCCTGTATTAGGCAGAAGATCTAGCTGGATGACTGCAGTGATTGTTTCCCCCCTTATTCATGTATCACGTGGAGGGGGGAGGTGATGACTATTGACAGTATTGACTTATTATAACTTGCTGAGGATGTTTTATGATTAAATACCTCAAGGGTCCCAGAGTGAGACTATAATGAACTCGTGAGCTTTATAAACATGTCTTTTTTGGAGCAGCAAAGAATCTCTGCCTACCTACCTCCTTAGGAGATGCTAGCCCTAGACTGCAGCTGCTGAGATGCTGGTCTGCCTGTGTGGTTGTGTTCTCTGACTTAAGCGATAGTGTGAGATAGCCTCTGCCGCTGATGAGGTTTTCATTATTCCTGTCTGACCGGCTAAAATTGCTTTTATAAAGCTCCATGTATAGTTTCTTCCTGCCCACCTTGGTGTTTAGGCCAACTCCCTGCTTATCCTTTCTTGTGCCATAGAGCTTTAGAAAGAACAGGGGGAAAGGTTTATTTCTACTCATGCTAACTCAAAGGTGATTTTGTTATAAAAGTGCTTTATCTGAATCAGCTTTAATATAGTTTTACAGTCCCTTTGTGCCATTCTGAAGCTGCAGAAAACCTAGACCAAAAATCTTGCCTGTAATTCCAGATATATTTTATAACACTGCACCAAAATGGAGCATGTTGATTCAGGTCCCATGCTCTGAAATTTTTCTCAATGTCTCACCAGAGCTTTCTGATCCACAAGATATCCGTTTTTGGAAATTGGTAAATTGCAAAAGTGGGGTTATATGTGCCTAAAAACACTTTTGTTCAAAGCAGACGGTTATGCTGCAGTGCCTGCTGTATGGGCAGCACCTTCTCGTCACTCTGTAAAATTGTTTTTCCCCTACAGATGATTTCATGTCAACGACAGCTATGCTGGACCATGTGGAGTGGTCAGGCAGCAAGCTGTGTCAAAGCAGTGCATGCTTGTCACCCATTCTTATCCAGCTCCTGTCTGGGCCAAAATCTTCTACACTTCACTGTACCAAAACCTCTGAGGAGGTTTCTAAGCATCTTGGTGTGTGTTTTACTCCACTACATACCTACATACTTTACACTATGTGTAAAGTATGCCAGCATGAAAGCCTTGTTACCTACATGTTGCAAATCACTTTTATAGTGAATGAATCCAGAATCACAATTGAAAAAAGGCACATATAACATTCCTGCATAGCATCCCCGAACGCTTCTGTCAGCAGTCGTCTTATCAGACATCTGAGTTCAGCTATTGCAGGCTTTCATTTTCACTTAGGGAAAAATCTGTCTTGTGAAATAATTGTCAAATGTTCTTGAAAAAACATGAAAAAGAAGAATTAAATATTCATGATTCATATGCTAAAATTCACATTTTTGCATGGTTTGTGAATGTTGATTTCTGAAGTGCAACATGGCAGCAAATGGAAAGAGGAGCTTAGCTTCAGAGGAGATGTTACAAAGGTAAAGAATGTGATGTAGTTGTTCCATCTTTGCTCCTCCTTCTGTCATTCTGCTAGGTGGATAACTGTCTTTTGTGTCTTTTCTGCCCTGTTGTACTTAACTTCATTTTATAGGATAGCTGTATTTCATCACTCATGGCATACCAGGATCTCATTAAGTGAGAAAGTCTTCCTCTTCAAAACGTTTGAAATCTTTTAATTATTTTCTAAAGTATCTTCAGCACATTCTAATTCGCGTTAAATACATGAATTTGAATAAGCGTATTACGATTTATTCTTTCACTTGCCTACAACAGGATCCAAATAAGAAATGACATGCCTTGTTAAAATGCAATTCAGTATGATGTTGAGTCCCAGAGAAAAGAGTTTGCAAGACATAAACAATGAGGATATTTTCCCAACGTGTTCCTGAGAGGTAAATGGTATTTCCTGAAAGTATATGTGGTCAAATAGGGAACATACTAAACTTTTTCTTTTCTGCTTAGCTACCATGAAAACAAATTCCTTTTTTTTTTACATCACAAAATCTCAAATGAAGAAAACTCACAAGTGCATCCCTCAGGTAGGTCAGCAGAAAACTTGGCTGTTTACAAAAGTGGTATTTGTGTTCTCTGAAGGTTGCAATGACTGTCAATATTGGTCTCTAAGCACTATTTTGACCTATTTACTCCTTGTATATTGTAGCACATTTTAAAGTGAGAAACAAACTTCAAAAGGTGTGAAAACTATGATCTTCAAATACATTCTGTGAATTCACATATACAAGGATGGATTTCTTTTTTCTCATTCATGCTCTATATATTATACAAAACTCTGACATTCATATTTGCATATTCTATACTAGTAAATTCAATACCTTTTTTTGGCTTAAACCATACAGCAGCATCTTAATGTAAAATTCTTCCTGTAATTATGAGATTCCAATGCGTAGGGTACGCAACAGCTACACAATTATTTTCAGGTAAACTGACACAGCTGTTTACTAAATCACACATATTTAGGTATTATCAGGAGATACTGATTCTTTTTCTAAACTAACAGACCAAATTTATATTTTGATTAAATTGATAAAGCTTCAGTAAGTCAGTAGAGCAACACTTAACTGATAGCAGCAGGATCTACGTCAGAGCACAAAGGCTGTTTCTGATGCCAAAAGAGCTCATTATATTTGATAACCAGATTTTTGGGAAGATAAAAAATATCAAGCCCAATCTCACTTCAGCTGAAGGATGAAGTATCTAACTGTACTTTTGCTAAGCATCTACTTGTACTGATTTTGAATATACAAATTAAAAGGGCTATCTGTTAGTCCTGTATAAGTACACTGTGATAATTACTGAATGATTAGGTGTCCAGCATTATGCTCTTCAGAAGTGGTGTTAAGGATTGAATAGCTTTGTTGGATTGAACCAAACCCATATTGTAATTCCATGGAGTGAGGACTTCCTTTTGGCCATTTTTATTGGTTCCTGTAGTATCCGATTTCCTCAGCCAAATATCTTTTCACCAAGAGATATAACTGCATTGTCAAAATAAGACTGAAACCCAAAAGCCCTCTCTATTCTTTTGTAGATTTTGCACTGACTTTGTGATTTTCCATATGTTTCATATATATATATATACTTTTTTTTCTCCCCACTGATATAATATCTGGGGTTTTCTTATGTCAGTCCCTACTTCTCTCAGGGAATTAGACACTTATTCTGCCCTACTGTTGCCTAGAGTAGCCTCCAGCCACCCAGTCCTCAAGCAGAATCCAGCTTGTCCCTAGAAAAGCTCCAGTCTTTAAGGGAGGAATGTAGAGTACCAATAAGGCAGTCTGTCTGAGCAAGAAATTCTGAGGATGGGGACAAATCTTAAATTTATTTTGCAGTTTTTGAAAGATGCCTACATCCTCTTGAGTTTCTGACTTAGGGGGGTAAATAGCCTGAGCCATTATTTGAGGATTAAGAGCAGCAAAGAGTATGTCTAGATGATTAAACATCTGAACTTCAGTTGGGACTTGCGTGAATATGTACAGAATCCTAAGTAATGGAAATATAGATACTTACAAAGTGTATTAGTGGCACAGACTTCAGAGATGTGGGTATTTAAGTGCTGTGGTCACAGCAGCAACTTAATGAAGGCTTTGAGATTTTTGATTTTGATCCTAAACTAGTTCTTAGCTTTTTGTGGCACTTGTCCTACATGACTAATCAAGAAGAAGTTGTAGCAGCTAGTGTTTAAAAAGTTATATTGCTCCTTCTGTGCAGCTGTAAGTCTGAATCCAGAAGGGCTGACGATTGCCACTAGCTATATACAGTGAGAGGAGTCTTGGAGGATTTACCATAGTGAAAGCAATATCTATAGCAGCTTGTTTCATAAATTAAGGTATGGACTACTTGCACGTGTGCATGTTTATTATCCTCTGCACTCTTTTTCGTTTTTCTGTTCTTGCTCAGAACTCTTCTGGCTTCTGGCCATTATTTCCATGGTTTTGTTTTGAACTTGGTAACAAAGAATAAAAAATTGGTTTAACTGAAGAGTATAGTTGTAGACCTTCTGTCTCTGTGGTTAGCAGATTAATGGTCTGCTTTGTTGCTGTCACTCCAGGAGAATTACTCATTTCACAGTCATGTCTACAAACCCAGTGTGCGCATCTGTCTATACAGGCACATGTGCAACTCTGGTATATATGGAGCAGAATGCACCGGCCAGGAGCAGAGTGCTGCTTGTTTGCATGTTTTTTTTTTCATACTAGCAATAATTCAACAGTAACATTCAGTGCATTTTACCTTTTTCACTTAACAAAATGGTTGCAATGATTTTGTATATTTTCATGAAACAAAAAACTTGAAAATGCTTGATTACCAGCATTTAAATTAGTTATGCTGCAAGCCTCTTGATACAGCTATAGAATAATCACCATCTTGTTCATTGTTTATTAGGCTTTATGGTTTTGTTCTGATAAATGACAATAATTAGCACTAAGACATATGAACAGACATTTCAGTTTTGCTATTTAATCTGTCAAACTCCAATTGATCAATAATAGCATGAGTTATATTTAGAAACACTTGACTGATGCATTTTTTACTTTTGTTTGTAGTTATTTTACTATTAATTTTCTTTTTTTTTGTAAAGAAGAGGGTAATAATTTTATATACGGAACATCAGGTCACACAAAAGGAAATCTATCTATCTCTAAAGGATAACATGATGGCATGACATGAAACCAAATACTTGCCTAAAAGCCTGCATAACCAGGAAGGGTGGAGGAGAAGCCTAATGGAAAAGTCAGAGGAAAATCTTCGAGTCTTACTGCCAGAGAGAGACCTAGGGCTGCAGCAGCTAGAATAGCACACACTGCTCACAGGGGAACAGGCTGTATGTGCAAAAGAACACAACAAAACTTCAAAGGGATTATTTATGTCACTCTGACTAAATATTCTTTCTTCAGATAGCAGTAAAAGGAATCATGTGGCATCATATTATCCATTAAGATGCATCTTCTTATCAGAGAGGCAAGATTTCATCCTAGCTCTCCAAGTCAGCATAACATTAGACCTCCTTCTGCAGATTACTGATTGTAGGCTATTAGCGCATGACCAGATTAGTCCCGTGATGGGGACTATGTGCTCTGATCCGCACAGTAAGCCAGCTACATGCTGTTAAAAGCATACTACATATATGTGGATTTTGCTGGTGTGCTGACCAACCATAAGAGGACCAAGTTCTAGACTTAGCTATACCTACACATCAGGAAATGGAAAATTCATTATGCACAGTAGGCCAAGAGAACATATCTAACCAAAAGAATACTTAACAACAGTGAAAAACCGATCCTGCACATCAGATGTCCTTTTCATTTCACACATAGCAATCATTTGTTACGCTGCCGTTGTAGGCACTTGGTATTAGTGGAAGCTGTTTCCTCCCTACAGGTTTCAGTTTTGCAAAAGGCTAGGGGAAAGATCTGGGTATTTCCCTTCCATACTAACTACAGGCTCAAGATGCACCCAGATAGGTAGTGTGATTAATAATTCAAAACTATGTTAGCAAGTGATACAGTATCTGCCTCTTCATGCACAATTCCGCCCCAGGGTTCAGAGGAAGATGCACACTTTAGTTTGCTCAGCTTTAGTGTTAACATTTTTCACTTCTGTATTTTGAGTTGCATGCCAGTAAGGTTTGAGTGAGCCTGTTTTCATTTTCTTGTTGATTTTTGCTTGTGGGTTGTATGGGGTTTTGGTGTTTTATTTTGTTTTGTGTTTTCTTGTGGGTTTATTTTTTTGCTTGTGTGTTTGGTTGTTTTTTTTTTTTATTTTGTTTTAAGATAGAGAGAAAAAAGATATTTTTCCCCAAAACCATTTCAATGAACAGGGCTGCTTT
This sequence comes from Forpus xanthops, assembly GCA_032466535.1. Classification (NCBI taxonomy): domain Eukaryota; kingdom Metazoa; phylum Chordata; class Aves; order Psittaciformes; family Psittacidae; genus Forpus; species Forpus xanthops. The sequence goes on along the minus strand of JASSUY010002563.1, from coordinate 9,477 downwards.
CAAACTTCAGGACAAATTGACAAACATTAACATTCAGGAGGTGAGCAAACAGAAGATCCCAGCCCCCAAGAAAAGCAGCTGACACAGAGGGAAGGAGAAAGGGGTCAAAATGTGACGTGATTAGGGACTGTAGCAATAAGACAAGGGATAACGGTTTAAAACCTAAACAAGGGAAATTTAGATTGGATATAAGGAAGAAATTCTTTACTGTAAGGGTGGTGAGGCACTGGAATGGGTTGTCCAGGGAAGTTGTGAAAGCTCCATCGCTGGCGGTGTTCAAGGCCGGATTGGACAGAGCTTTGGGTGGCATGGTTTAGTGGGAGATGTCCCTGCCTATGTATTCAAGCTCAGTGAAACTTAATTTTGCATTGGAATTTTATATGGCATTTTTGTTTATTCAAGACCTTTTATTCTTTACTGAAAGAAGTTCACAGACACATTTATTTCTGAATTTGAAATATTTAAAATAAGCAAGTTTTTGATTTTCATGTTTCAACTATCAACCAAATCTTAAAATGACTTTTTATACAAATATAAAATTATATGACTGATGCTTCTTGCTATATGCATCATTTTAAGAACACATGCATGCTAGAATTGATATTTTACCATTCTATGTTACAAGATCTTTGGAATGTGCTTAAAGCCCCAAATATTTTTTGCATCTTTTTTTCAAGTAAAAATCACAACCATGAGCTTGGAAATGGAAGAGGCACATTCTTTTGATTATTTTTTTTGTTTTGTTTTTGTTTTTCATTTCAAGCACTTTGTAGTTGAACATTCAAGTCCTATGGTCATGTTTGTGAGTTTCTTCACCAAGTGCTTTTGGTTATAGACCTGGATATTGGTTGAGTTCTTACCTGTATGTTGATGCCTTCTCACTATTTCTTGCCAGTCACAGTTCTCCCTCTCTATCTCAGTATTGCTGTTTACTTGTACCAGCAGAACATCTCATCTTAATCAGGTGGCATAGCATTTCCAGTGGAATGTCTCTTTCTTTCTCTCTCCCTTAACCATGATATAAAATGATTTTTCTCTCTGACTTTAGTATTAAGACATGACATCTTGCTATCACTGTTATCAAAATGAGTAAGCAGGCAAGCCTGTACTATAGCTTCCCCTCCTCCAAATCTTAGTAAGAGCTCAGTGATGAATTTCAGGTTAAGTCAAATCTTTACCTATCTTGTCCAGACTTTGCAGCTACTGGCAAAAAGCCTTGCTTCAGCTACATTCACATATCATTCCTATCCCAGTGCGGCTAGTCAGATTTTGAGAGATGATGAACAGATATTTTGTTTGGCTACATTTAAAATAGTAAATCTTATTTATAGTAACTGTAGGAGATACTTAAAAGTTAGATCTTATGGCGCATTATGAGCAAATTCTAAGACATTTTGTGTATCTATATAAAATTTCTAAAATTCATATTTAAGCAATTTTATTGGGGCTTCATTTCAAAAGGATATCAGCATAGTGGGAAACAGGCACATATTCAGGAATTGAAATAGGAGCCTACAGTCAGCTGATATCCTGCAAAATTGTAGCCTGGAAAATTAGATTCATATTTGCCCTACAGGGATTGAACTTGTGAGATCATCTGTCATATGGTGAATATCTAAACACTTCCTTTCTCTTCTGCCAGTGGAAAGTGAAGTTTGTAAATTCTTAAGAATTTTTCTGGTACTCATAAGTGAGCATCTCCAGCCAAAAAACCACATAGAGTCACATTTCAGACATCAAAAGAAGGCAGAGATGAATATTACAGGAATGAAAGAATACATGCTGACTCTGGGGAAAAAATATTGAATTTCTCTGGTTAGGAAAAATTTCCATAGGATAACATGAGCACAGTTTTCTTACGGCATAGCTGTCTGGAGTTGGATTTTTGCCTCCTCTATTGTTAAATGTTGACATATCTTGTGAATATTTTCTACTTTCAAAAAATAGTAACAAAGGAAAATTGTAAGCATAGTAAAGATGAATATTTTACTTAGCTGAAGTATAGCTTTCAGCTCTCTTTCACACAACAGAAAAGAGCTATTTTCCACATGCTGGAAATATGTTACCTTATTATGGGGTTGTGCTTATGTTTTGAGAACAACTTATTCACCAGTGATAAATGCGAATCAGTTCACTAGAGCAGAATACTTGTTTTTGTTTATCAGTTTTAATCAATAAAAAAGCTTCATTCCCATCATTTTATTTCAGAAATGAGATGTCTATTTTATTACAGTAAGCATGAGGATTTCATAGTATAGCAAGAAAAAGTTTATAAACACAGATAATATTTACTGCTAGGTCAACTGATAAAGTTTTAAAGAAAGAAATTAAAACAGACAATCCAAATCTTGAAACATGTTTTATTTTTTTTTTTCCCAGTGATATTGGCTGACCTGCTAGAAGATACTACCTGCAGACATGGTGTACTGAAATATTTTGTTTGTGAGGAGGACTGGTATTCACAGGCTTCCTATCTTGTACTTTGTAAGAGCCTTTTAATAGAAAAGGCACATCAGGAAACAGACACTGGAGGGAAGCTAGCTCATCATCCAAATAGGCAATGATAATTTAATCTAAAACTTTGAAGTTAATTTCAGTTTCCGGTCTACTATATCAGCCTTTTAAATCAGAAACCAGAAAATCCTGAGGTTTTCCACCTCCTGTGTTATCATGCAAACTAATAATCTATTATTGGAATCTATTTTATCGCTAGCACAAACAAATTCAACTTGTGCTTGAAGAACAAGCACAACCTGCACTTGCTTTAAGGAATAAAACTGTCAAACATTCATGAACTGTGTAAATTATCCTTAAATGACTGTAGAATGGTTTTATATAGCATCCCATATTAAAATTCTGCTAAGTAATTGCAAAATTGTTTAACTAGATGTAAGTGTAAATGTTTTTAATCAAGATACATATTTGAAGAGTTAAGGAACTATGGGAATTTTATTGTAAATGGATATGTTTGTACTTCCTCCTCTCCAGAGTTACACTTGAAGGGGAGCTGTGAGTCATCTCCAATGTACAACGTGCCCAAGCTGCTTTCCTCTAGTTGTCCCTGATGGTCCCAGCTGGGATCACCAGAGCTACAATGAGTGAATGAAAGGAGCAGAAGAAAGTCCAGGCTTCCCGTAGTGCCATGGAACTGAGTCTTCAGTGAAAATAACAGCTGTTCTGTGTTTGTGTATCCTGAGGGGCAGTGTCCATTTCAGCTTGCAGAGGTACTGCTCCTCTCAACCTAGAATGTCAAGTGAAGGAGTGTGGGACAGCTTGTCCAGATTGGCATTCTTTCTCAATAATTTCCTATTCTTCTGTTTAAATTAGTGTTCCCTCCAAAATACTGTCCAACAATTCAAGGACCAAATCTGCTCTTTCCTTCTCCCTTCTTTTTTCAAGAGGCTAGGTAGTATCTAAGGAATTATGATAGCACATGCTTTGTTCTGTGTTGACGTTCAGTTGCATGTGCAGAAGCCAGCCATTAGTTCTTTTAGTTGTATTAGATTAATCTGAAATACAGGCAAGAGACAATTTTTAACATCATCACCTAGTTCTGGGTATTATAACAGCAACAGCAAGTGTGGAATTCAGGGAAAGAGAAAACATGCAGTGGAATACTGAAAATTTTACTGAAAATTGACACTATGCTACCTAGAAAAAAAATTACAAGCCTTTGTGGTTCACCTTTCATTATTTGGTTATTTGAGGGACCCCATAGGCTGGAATTTTGCGCACTTCCGTGTTCTAGTTACACAAAGGATTTCTCTCCCCTGTTTCAGGCATCTCAACGTGACTTAAGAGTACTGCATAGTGCAGTGCATCTCTTTTACCTTGGTTTTGTCCCTTTTAAGGACTTTCTATGAGGAGTCTTACTGTCTATCAGCTTTCTCAATAATGCTCTACCTGCGTGCCGACTACAATGCAAAGTTAAACTTTTGCCTTGAAGGCAAATATGTACTTCTGTTTGGAAATCTCCAAGAAGGAATTTTTCTCTCACTGGGACATTAGATATAGAATATTTAAAACTTTCCTTTTCCATATTTGATATGCTTATACAAATCACAAAGAAAAGAAAAGCTTGCTTATACATAGGGGTACATGCTGTTAAACAGAAATCAGCTTCATGAGAAATAGCAATTCTTATTAGAAATCTCATGTCAATTTAATTTTATTATTGCCAAAAAAACCCCACCCAATAAATAAAGAATTGAATATAAACTGAGGCAAATCACCCAGTTTTGGGATGTTCTCTTTGAGAGCTTGTTCTCCTAGCCAGCCTTAACAGAGGGAGCTTCACCAGTGCCATAGAATAGTTAGGGTTGGAAAGGATTTCAAGATTACCAAATTCCACTGGAGTTATTCTGTCTTACAACTGCTGAGGATTTGGTCCTGTTACTTGAACAGTCATGCAAGAATGGACAGTGTTTAGGAATTAGGGGAAGTTAGACAGCCGTGTGATGTGGCATAAGCCAATCATTTGGCCTTAATTTTGTCTGACTCAAGTATGTATAGCAGTGGTCATGAAAACAGTAAGTAAAGACAAAGCAGTTTTGTCCTGAAATTGCTTAACGAAGGCGGGACTAACTGAAAAGTAGTACTGGTTTTTACTGACCTTTCATAAGGAAAAGGCAGTCTGTCTGTCATTATGCAAATTCAAGAACATCTGTTCCATGAAACCCTGTAATAATGCCTGAGGTTTGCATTGGATGAGAATAAAAACTGTTTTGACAAAGGCTACAGAGTATGCTTGTATTAGCCAGACAGCTCCTTTTTCTAGTCCAAGCCTACTTCAAGTGTAGGGGGGGGCAGGCCTTCAGCTGGAGTAAATTGTCATGGCTCAGTGGAATTGGTTTCTCAGAATGTTTTTTTATTCGATGAATAACGTCGAAACCTAAGAGGTAAATTAGACTTACAACTGCATTATCAGGGCATTAGTATTTCATTAGTAACAATGGCAGCAACTGATGGGCAACACAATGTGAAGTGTTTATCACAGCTTTCCTATGCAACCCACAAAAGAGGCGGCAAACATTGTTTTAATGAGAAGTCTGCCAGTAACTATCTCACATCTGCTTTAGCTTAATAAAAAAAATAAAACTAAACAAGCAATATTGACAACAGATTTAAACAATAAGCGGATATTTCAGTTCTGTTTGATGTTTAATAAACCTCAGGAAATGCCTATTAAAAAGTATTGATTTTAATTTAAAAAAAAAAATCTTTTGCAAGACTCTTATCACCTCTGAATTTCAGTGATGGAGGGTCTGGTGTGCCGAGGGTCCTGAGTGCTGGGGACTTGTGCTTTCCAGTGGCAGCTAATAGAAATATTATGAACGTAGAGATCAGACAGGAACACAATGTACAGCAGCTCACATCGCCCCTTTAGAAAAAGCAACTATAGGCTCCTTTCATTGGCCTAAGTAGAGCACAGGGGAATTAGAGCAGAATTTTATCTTGCCAACATACGTCACAACTCCTTTTCAGTATCAGAAGCAGCAACCTCTTCTGTGTTTGCATCCAAATAATAACTCCGTCCTCAACTGCAGGGGGAAAGAGGAGGCTGCTTGACTTCTCTGCATTGGGGCCATCCAATCTGATGTCAGTCCTTGCTAAAGAACCTGTTTGAAGCTAATTAACAACTTTTAGGGCCCAGGTGAGCAGTGTAAGATAAGAGGAATTATTTCTGCTATACCTATTTTAAAAGTATTTATTAACTTTTATCTCACAGAATGACATTTTCACAAAACATAACAGCTCAGGGAATAAGAAAGATAAATGGATTTTTTGCAAGGGCTCACAGTCAGCTGGGTTTTCCTGTTTGCTATTATGCTGGGGTTTGCTAGTCTGTTTTCAAAACCTGGATTTTAAGGGATCTTTTAGCCAGCCTATCTGTAGGAATGCAAGCATTAGGCTTTTCTAAGCTAAAAAGGGTACCTCCAGCAAGTCATAAATGCTTAATATAAGCAGGAGGAATCAGTCTGTAGATATCTCCATTTCTGTTCAATGACTATAGGGCAGAAGCTAGGCAGTTAGCTCACACTAGCCTTATGACTTCCTGGTAACAAAAGACACGTTAAACAAATACTACCTCAAAGCCTGTAATTTACCCTGTCAAAAATGGCTATGATAAATAGAACTTACTTTGCCTCAGATGACTAAAAAATAAGCAAGAGCCTGCATTTGTTAAACTACTTCACATTTATTTTGGGGGTGATGGTGAAAACAGTGCAATAGTGCCTGTCTCTGCTCCCCATTCAGGGAGTCACCACCACAGCAAGCAATTGCTGATGTAGGTATTTGTGAGGGCTGATCTGCGTGTCCCCTTGTCTCACTGCTATCCCTTTCTTGCCTGTTGAAAATGGCAATAGTATAGGACCATTTGCCTCATTGCTATAGTACTGGGATGTTTACCTTGGTCTGGAGCGACTTTGATGGGCAGGATAACCATACAGCAGTGATTCCTGCAGTGAGTGACTGCACCAGAGCTTCGAGAAATGGCTGTTTCAAACACAGAGTTGCTTGTATTCCTGAGAATAGCATGGAGCTATTTCTGGTTGTTGTCATCGTGGACTGGTACACATCCCATGGATATTTTTTCCTGCCCCTTGCAGGTTTGGGAGTAGGAACCTGAGGAGGGTTGTTGGTTTCTGTTCTTGCTTTTTTTTTTCCAACATCTTGTGAATTAATTTTGCCTTTGGCAGTGATCCCAGCACCATATAAATTTGGAAACTTATTCTTTTCCACAATAAATATCTGGGACTAAAATTTTATTTTTATTGAAGATATAGCTTTCAGTATTGTTTTCAATACAGAATAAACCATTTGCTTTTAAGCAGAACAAGTGAATGAAAATAGCTGCATGGTTAGAGCTGCACCTTGTTTACTTCTAAAATGGAAATGTTTTTCCCTCCTTAAAATATACACCAATGTTTTACTCTCAAAATTGGCATTACTAATTCTTAGGTTAAGTTAATGACTTAAAATATGACAAGAAGAGCTAATAGATTTTTTTTCTTACAAGATAGAATCAAAAGGTTAGGGTTGCATAGAGTGTGTTGAGGCATTTATGAAGAAAATAAATAATAAAAAAGGATGTTTTCACTCTGAAATTACCTTCTTGCATTTCTAAATGCAGCTATCAACCAAATTTAGAAAAATCTATAAGTCTTTTCCTTCTCTGTGTGACTCATCTTGCTTTCCAAAGTGGAAATGAAAAAGGAGAAATGCAAGACAGAGCAACAAAAGCCAGAAATCTGCTAAACCAAGTACCATCTTCATATAGTTTTAAAATAATAGAAAAGTATGATTTCCTAAAGAGTTTATAATATAAAAATAATTGTGTTTTTTTAAAAGCATCTCGTACAATAGTTCTATTCTTTAATCAGCTCTAAAATAAAATGAACAAGCTAACTTGTTAAAGAAATTGTATGATAATTCTACATTTCCTATATTTTTTATTGCTTTCATTACTGTGCTCTTTAAAAGCTAATAGGCACTCACATCAGCCAATGTATGCCTGCAGATTTAGCTTTAACTTAACATGTTATTACGTGATTATTATATACTGCATCAGAAATGACTTATTGTTTTTAATTATGATTATTAACTTGGATTCCATCTTCAGAAGTCCAATTCTACATCTTTATTTTAAATCCCAGGAGAGCTGCATTCAAATGTAAGACATGCCAGAACCAGCCAGACAAATTATGTCATCAACAGATATTTTATTACTGGTTACATGACAAGTTTACACTCTTTGGTGGATCTGTCTGTGTCAATGAAGTAAACAGCCTTGTTTGGCCAGGTTGTCTATGGATAGTGAATAACAAATTTGGTCAGCCAGCTTTCTACAGAGCCTGAATGTGAGAAGCAGAGATCATTTATTTATGGCATAATTCATATTTTAAAACCATAATTTATTTATACTCTTGATGCAGTTTTCGTACTAGTATCATGCCACAGTTAACTATGCTTTCAAACAGCACCCCATATATCCCACAAACCAACACACATTCATCATGGACTGTTAGTGCAGCTTCCCAGTGTACACTGCACAAACATACACATCTAGCAGAACATCAGAGCAAAATAATCCTTCATGCATAATTCACACTTCCAGTCACTGCATGCTTTATGCACTGATGAATTACTCTGTTGTGCTGAGGTAATCCAGAATGAACTAAAAAGCAAATTAAGGCAGGCATGTGCTATAACATTATTATTCTGCAGGCCTGGATTTCAAAATTACTGTCTCTGAGACCTGATTCTGAAATATAATGTATCCAGCCTCCACGGTATTTCAGACCAGTGTTTTATGTCTGAGGATGTCCGTGGACTCATTTCAAAAGCTTACACAGTCCAGAAACCCAATTTGATTTCTTTTTTGCCTGAAATGGGCCTTGACATTTTAAAATCATTAAATGCAATCTCTTTCAGATGCTCACAAAAGGTCACAAAGACTATAGGACTAGTCCTGTTACGCTACACCACCACAGCTCTGATCCACTTTAGCAGACGAACTAAGTGCTCAAGGCATTCAAAATTGAACTCCAAATGTATTGAGTGCATTAGTAATAGTCACAGCTCTGCTCAGATTTCCATTACGAGGTCTAGATTACCAATACGAACAGGCTATTTGGGATGCAGTTGACTTTAAAAAAGGTTTTAGTATTGTATTGAATATACAGAACTTTTTAAGAAATCCTTGCTCTCTTCTTTCCAGCCCTTCCTCCTCCCTCCTGCTGCCCCCTCTTCTCCATTGTGCCAGGGCAGTGCTTCCCTGACCCTGTCCTGGAGACTATTTCTCACCCTGGTCCTGTGCTCACAGCACATCTGTGTGAAAAGCTGTGTTGCTACAGCAGAAGTGGCTTTAGAAGATCACAACTAGACTGGGTACTCCCAACAGCACTCCCATTGAGAAAGACATACCCAGGACTGCAGTTTAATTTTCAGCTGGGTACTCCAATGCCCCAGTAGTAATATCACGGTCTTAACTAACAGCCCCCAGAAATACATCAGCATTGCTGCATGTTACAATCTAGTTTATCCACAGTAGTGCTGCCAATCTCATAATTTCTCACAGCTTGCCTTAGCTAACAGATAAGGAAAACACCAGATCCTGGAGATACTTACAAAACCACACACACCTGCGTATTTATCTGTGCATTTTAGGTGTAGTAAGAGACTGAAAAACAGTACATGGACATGCTGAAAGTTCACAAACACAAACATCCTGGAAAAAAATTCTATTCAATGTATTGTCATGGGTTCAGCAGCAGCAGTAAGTAGTAGCTGGTGTATCACTGTGTTTTGGATTTTCAGCTTGGGAACAGTGCTGATAACACCAGTGTTCATAGTTATGGCTTAGAATGTTTAGGCTGGCCAATGACTTTCGGAGTTGCATGCTCTGCCAGGGAGGAGGGGAGCCGGGAAGAAGCCGGGCGGAAGCAGAGACAGGACACCTGACCCAAACTGACC
>JASSUY010002561.1:0-56481 GCA_032466535.1 Forpus xanthops | reverse complement strand
ACTCAGAAAGTCCTTGGCCAGCCTAAACACTCCAAGCCATAACTATAAACACTGGTGTTATCAGCACTGCTCCCAAGTTAAAAATCCAAAACACAGTGCTACACCAGCTACTGCTTAAAGAAAAATGACTGCTGCTGCTGAACCCATGACATAGGGTAAGTATCACCATGTTTTCAGCAAATAATTTATAAATAGCTTCAAAAACACAGAAATAATCTCCACAAACGTTATTACAGAGACCAATGAACTTCTCCAAATCATAACTGAGCTAGAGGGGAAAAGTCTTTGTTTCAATGTCTTGAATTTATAGTAAAAGTCTTGAAAAACAGTTGAGTAGCAATGAAAAGCTTGTCTTAAAAAGATGATGAAATTCTGAATAGGAAAGCTAAACTGATGATGGTACAATAAAAGTGTCTGGCAGTGCTGAACATTAGTAATGCTGGAAACAGCCAAGCATAAAAATCACTCCAGAACTGACAGCTTCTGAAATGAGAAGTGACACACAAATCTACTTTACAGGAACAAGTCTTCAAGATTGACTCCAAGTGTGAATCGGGGAAGGGACGCTGCTCTTTCAACCCTAATGTGAACACTGTGTCTGTTATGATCAGTAAGTAAAAATACTCCAAGTTACTGATGTCTAAACCCTTATGATCATGTATGGTGTGGATTAATGGGATATTTGAAATGAGCTGGACACAGAATTCAGCCTTGAAGAAGCAATGCTTGTGTCTGGCTGATCATAGAATCATAGAATAGTTAGGGTTGGAAGGGACCTTAAGATCATCTAGTTCCAACCCCCCTGCCATGGGCAGGGACACTTCCCACTAAACCATGCCACCTAAGGCTATGTCCAACCTGGCCTTGAACACTGTCAGCGATGGAGCATTCACAACTTCCCTGGGCAACCCATTCCAGTGCCTCACCACCCTTACAGTTAAGAATATCTTCCTCATATCCAATCTAAACTTCCCCTGTTTAAGTTTGAACTCATTACCCCTTGTCCTCACTACAGTCCCTAATGAAGAGTCCCTCCCCAGCATCCCTATAGGCCCCCTTCGATATTGGAAGGCTGCTATAAGGTCTCCACACAGATGGGCACAAGGATCTGGTCCATCCTTGTTCCAAGGTCTGCATGAAGCTAAAGTTGAGTATACAAATGAAATTCAGAAAGAAGATGTTGGAATAGGGAGAGAGAGAAACAGAAAACAAAACATTGTGCCTTTTCTAGCTTATACATTTTTTCCCAGTATTGGTTTCAACTATACATTACCCTGTCTAGCATTTTATGTTTGAACAGTTTCTGACCTTGTTCATCCTAGACAGGACTTGTGTCTCATTTAATTATTTGCAGAATCTCAGAGTAGCCAGGGAAAGAAAGCCTGAAGACTTTAGTTACTTTGAATTTCATTTTTGTTGTCATCTCTGCTGTAGAGCCCACCAGCTATTGCAAGGCTCTTCATTCTTTAATTGGCTTTAAACCCAAGCACTTTTGTAAACTTCTTCCATTTGAAATGTCGGAAAATTATACAACTGACACACCTCAAATACTCTTGTAAATTGGCGGTGACTGGGGTTAGTGGCTATGACAAAGAATTACTGCAGTGCCTATTACACACCTAACTGAAGACTCAAAGGGGGCTTATGCTTTGTGCAACCTATGCATCAATAAAACAGTTTGCTTGATTGTTCTCCAGACAGGAGATACATTATATATATTTAGCTTAACCCAATCTTTTGCATTTGCAGCATGTTCACAGACTTCTAGTGCCAAAGTCTTGATTTTAAAACATGTGCCTCTTCCTTCCTGTATTTTTATCTATGAAGGGAACAGCAGTTCAAGAGATTTTTCAGGCTTCCTTAGTAAATAAAGCTTAGTACACAGGTATATTTCACCCCAGGTTTACAAAGGAACAATGCATGGTGTTTCTGCCTTTCAGCTTCCACTGAAGTTGATAGTAACTACATATTGTGCCAGATATTTCCTTTAAAGTTTAAGTCATGGAGCTTAAGGGAAGTTTCACATAGCCTGTCCTGAATATGAATTAGAAATGGACCTATTAAAATGGAAAACTATTCTATGATTCTATGAAACACAAATTATTTTTTATTGTTATTATTCCTTATTGAAAGTATATTTAGTGCAAATGACAGTTAATTTCATTCAAAGGTATGAACTGAAGCATCTTTATAAGACAGGTACCTCTCTGAACCTAGGCTGCACTGTCTCTATCTCATCAGTGATCTACGGTCAGTGTTTACAGATACTGAGTAAAGTAAATGTTTATTCAAAGTCAGTGATGGATTAATCCACTGCTACTCACTGCTGTTCTGGTATTATTAAATGAATCAACTTGCACTAAAAAAATAAGGTTTCCTTTCCTCGTTCTTTCTGGATTTTATAAAACACCATAAAGGCACATTGTTTCTGAACTGCTGTATATATAGTAAGCTGACTTTTTTTCTGCAGTGGATCTCTGGAAGCTTTGTTCATCTTAGTGGACTTTATGTCATCTTCCTTGATGTCTCAGTTATGTGACTGAAGAGACCTTCCTAGTGTTTGACTTATCTTTCATGATATAATTCATATACAAAGTTTAAATTATTCCCCAAAGGTCAAATTCCTTTTCCACAGTCACACAGATTGGGTCTTTCTCCCTCTTACTACAAAGTCCAGTCACTTCAAAAACTTTACACTTGAATGAATTTAGCCTCAATAGCCATGCCAGAAGGGGGAAGATTTTGTAAGTCACAGCTTGAGTTATGATGAGAGGACCAAGGCCATATACTGGACTCTTCTTTGAGCATTCTTCTGCAGGAAGAATTCCTTCCCTCGCTTCAGGAGATGGGAAATACTACTAGACCGGATAATGCTTCCACAAACAAAAGAACCAGCTCTAAATATAGATACATTTTCTTGACAGTTTTGGGCATCACCAGCCTAAAATGCAGCAAGAAAGACTTCATCCTTTGGAGGAAAGTGATGCTATAAAATAGATTCAAACCTGGTGCAGTTTACCATTGGACAAAGCACCTTTACATCAAAGCAATGAAAAATGTGCTTTGAAGAAGCTCGTCATAACTAATGTGCAGGATGCATGTCTCTTTCTCTTTCCCCACCAAGACTCTGAGATATTTATAAAAGCAGACATACCTCATCAATTCAGTAATTCCCCCCAGTAACAAAGAGAAGTAGTGTGAACTAGTGTGCTGTGCAGACCATGTGCTATGCAGAATTTAAGAATTTAAGCAAGAGGAAGTAAAGCTGACGGTTATCATCTGATATGTGATTAGCAGGCAGACACTAGGGATGCTTAAGACATAACTAATAAAGTTGATAGGATTAAAATTACATAGTGTAGTGCAGTTGTTAAAGTGTGTGTGAATGTGAATGCATAGGACTGTACATAATGTTTAGTGAGAGCCATAAGATGATCTCTCTCAACCAATTTATTTCATAATAAGAATAAAGCTCTGATGGATTGAGGTGATGAGACAAATATACAAAATCAGTAATAAATCAGTATATATCTAACATCATTCCATCAGGACATGCTCAGGAAGTAAATGCTTCAGAAACATGCAGCGAAAGCATTGTTTAAATCTCCTGTGTACGAATCTTGTCATCACTGGGAGAGATGAGAGCAGAAGAGTGGCTGCAGGGGTTCAGTTCAGACTCTAGCCAACAGCAGGAAAAAAAAAAAATCTCCAGAGTTTTAATTCTCTTATAAGCCAATAGTCTTCCATATTAATGCACACATGCACAGAGCATAAAAATAGCCTCAAGTGCTTCTGAACCTGTGCCTCTTGCCAGCTTGACCGCACTCTCTGGGTAGTCCAGGAATTCAGACAAAAACATCAGTCAAAGGACCCAGCTGTACTGGAATGTATTCAGCCACCACTCCCACTCTGAGAGTTACAGTTTATTTTAGCTACTGTTTTTGACTCTAGGGTTTCATTGTCATTAGTCAGTGGAAATTGCTTGGTTATTCACTGAGTAGAAAATGATAGTATATATAATTATGATTATAATTATGTATCCAAATATTTATGCACACAAATACAGATATGCATTCTAACTGATGGACTGAGTTTTCAACCCTGCACAGGGAGGAAAAGTTCATGGTTCTGTTAATATAAGAGTTGCATGTCTAATTCTGTTCAAGCATAATGACCCTATACTTAGAATCAAGTACATAAAAGTGGACAAATGTTGCTCAATCTTACTCAGAGTAAAGTTCAATAGTATGATTGTCTGGCCTCTGCAATACTGAAATCTGCTTGAGGCTGCATGGGGCATCCTTGACAATAATGCTGGTAAAAATTGGCACTGATTTATTGACTGCTATAGGTGTTGTGCCGGTTTACACCAGCAATAAATTTAGCCCAATCATTTTCTCTACTTCCATAACACAAAAAAAGCTATTTGAAGTATGTACTTAAAAAGTTGAACATGATACTGTTTGATAACACTAAACTGATTTTCCAGTGATCCTTTGCAATGAAAACTGAGCAGCCAAACTTCATATCAAAGAAAGGTTCACCACATACGCAGTTCTGTTCCTGCATTTAATTATGCAGTTCCCCAAAGTCTTTAAGAAAAATCTGATGATTCTTGTGCATTCTAGAGTGTATCTTTGTAAATCAGAGGGAAACCCCATTCCCATGACCCAAAACTTATCTGTGTGCACTCCTGTGTAAATAAAGGGCTGAGAAATTTAAAATAAAAATAGATCTGTAGATACTGTTTTCCCAAAAGCCATAACAATACATTTATTTTTTCTCTTCCATTTCAATTCTTTGCAGATGAGGAGCTTTTTTCAGGAATGTATATTGATTTCATGGGGACGGATGCAGCCATTTTTCGGAGTCTGACCAGGAGGAATGCAGTGCGAACTGACCAGCACAACTCCAAGTGGCTGAGTGGTGAGATGCCTTTGTTTTACCAGAGCTTTTAATAGGCTTCACAGAGATCCTACTCTGTTTTCTTTAAGACAAAAGGCTTGTATTTTACAGAGCTTTTCTCTGAATATTATTTATGAAGTTGAACCATAAATAAACTTGTGTAAATACACATTGAGACAGTGCACAAATGTAAAGGGTTTATTGCATGAGCTAAGCCCTTAGGCCACCTCTCCTGATAGCTTTTTTTGCTTTAAGGTTCAACCAAACTACAGTGGCACTTGTCAAATGGCAAGTTGTCACACAGTCTGACTTCTAGGGAAGTGACTTCTCTACTTGTTATGCCTCAGACACTGCCTTAAATTAAATGCTTGATTCTAGGACCCAGTTGATTCAGACTGACCTACCTCAGAAGACTCACCACCACTCACACTCAAAATGTGTGCAGCAGGGCTCTGGGAGATGTGTGCGATGCCACATAGGTAGACTTGCCAGGTTAGGGCTCTGGGCTTAGCAGGAGATGAAATGCAGGACTGAAATTCCTTTCAGGAAAATGCTCAAAAACCCTGAGTGGTGTAAACCTGCCAGTGCAGGAAGCTGGTTCTTCTCTTACCAGTGAGGCTGGCATATGCCTGGAGGCATCATTGCAGTTCCTTTTAAACATTTATCTTCTCTGTGTACATGCTCCTATTTACCCATGTTTCGTACGGATTGCTCTTAGTGGGCCAAGCGACTTGCAGCTCAGTGTGGCAAAGGGAAGTTTTTGTTCTGCTGATGGCATTGAGAATGGGCAATGTGAACAGAAAAATGCTGCAGTCTTAGTGAGTTTTCTGTCAGACATCCATCCTTTGTATCAGGTTATTTCAAGATTTTTACTGGATTTCAACAAATCAAGCAATCTTGCATGATCATTGAAAGGTATAGCCTTCATGCAGGAAGACGGTGCACTTCTTCATTCAAAGAAGGATTTTTCCACTATATTCTTGCTGTTAAGGATATAAATTATTTTGCTTTCCCCTTAGTGCTTCTTTGCTGTATTATGCATGTATGCTTTGCTATGTTTATTGACCTCTGACAGGAACTCAAATGCAGTTCAAGCATTTGTCTACCCTTCTTATCTTTTCCGTGTCATTTTCCTCTCTCATTTATCTATATTACTTGTTCTTTTCTCAATGAGTCTTTTCACAATTTAATTTTATCATAGAATCATAGAATCATAAGGTTGGAAAGGACCTTAAGATCATCTAGTTTCAACCCCCCTGCCATGGGCAGGGACACCATGCCACCCAAGGCTATGCCCAACTCGACCTTAAACACTGCTAGCGATGGAGCATTCACAACTTCCATGAGCAACCCATTTCAGTGCCTTACCACCCTTACAGTAAAGAATTTCTTCCTCAGATCCAATCTAACATTCCCTGTTTAAGTTTGAATGTTTTGCCTCAATGAGGCTTTCCTTAAGTGCCCCTTATAACACACTGATTCTTGCCTCTTCTTCAAGTTTTTGAATCTCTATAGTGATCTAATACTTTTGTTTCTGTATTTGAATCACTTTTCTAAACTCTGCTGTGAGATAGAATGCAAGGATGCAAAAACTGAAGGCTAACAGCAAGAAGCCATTTACCTGGTGTTATGTGGTGTGTATAGACATAAGGCTAGAGCAGTACTGCCACAGCAGTACCTCTATATGCATTATATGAAGTTTCCTTGAAGCAGTAACTAATTGTCAAATCATTAATTGCTTATACTGATACATCTTTTAGTTTCATCTTTTCGGTATACTGTTTCATTTCAGAGCCTATTTTTGTGGATGCTCATGTTATCCCAGATGGCACTGACCCCAATGATGCCAAGATCTACTTCTTCTTCAAAGAGAAACTCACAGACAACAGCGGCAGCACAAAGCAAATTCATTCCATGATTGCAAGAATATGCCCAGTAAGAACTATTTTGTTTGACAGGTTGTTGGACAAGCTGCTAGTGTGACTTGATAAGATAAAACACTAAATGACTGAAAGGCCTTTGATTTATATTCAAAGCAAAGTTCCTGCCTCAGCTTCCACGTTCATGATTAAATAGAGCTGTTACTGAACACGCAGCTAGAGTCTGAACATGTTACATAGTCTGCTATACCTATAATGATACGGAATTCTAGAGATTCAGGCATTTGTGTATTTCTCTGTGTCAGATTAGTTACCAGTGCTGAATTTCCAAACTTTTGTCCTTTGCCCAAATGAGGTACATTATTTGCTTAGGAAAACTGGACTATAAAACAGTGAAGTCTTTCACAAACACACACACTCAAAATCTTTGAAACACATTGGAATTGCTGGAGCCAACTTTTAAATGGGTTGATTAAAATTTCAGTTATTGTTTTCATTTTTACAATATCTGTCCTTTCGGAGTTCTTGCATTGATCTGTGTCTGAGTCTAATTTTAAAAATGCACACAGGAAAATTAAATTCAGGAGTTATGGCTACTCCTGTGCTGTAATTAATTTACGGTAACAGCTCTCATTGTCATTGCCTCCTTTTTCATATCTGTAGTCAACTGTAGATAAAAAATTATTGAAGCAGCTCTTAATATTTCTGGTGGAATGGGTATTTTTTTTAAGAAGAGAAAAAATGTAAATGCAAAATTATTGCTAGCCTTTTCATTCCTTCTTTTGAAAAGGCTTAGGAAAATAATTGTGAGGGTTTGTGTAGACTCTGTCTTTAATCTGGGTCTTCTTTAGAATCTGGTGCTCTGCGGTGTTGTTGTGTATGGGTGGGAGGGTGTCTTTGGGATTGTGTTAAACTCTTTGTTTGACGATATGATGAGGCATGTGGTTTCTTTTATAACACCCATTTTCTATATTTTTGTGAGGGTGCCTAAATGCCTTTTCGGGTATTTTGTAAGAAGACGTTTCATGCAATTATAGTTGTATTTGTTATTGTTACTGTTGTAATGAAGCCCAGATGATTTCTGAAAGCCCTCGACGAGTTTGGGCTTACACTGAAGTTAGTGGCAGGATCTTAAAGGGAACAAAAATAAATCTGAGTCAGTCATATTTGTATACTTGCATACCATCATATTCATATATCAGTGCTTTTGAGACTGGCCAAATATATTAGTACAATGGTGCCAAGAAGGACCCCCCTCAAAAGATTCCATATAGGTCTCCCAAAAAGTTGGATTACAAACTCCAAGAGCACCAATGAGACATGCACAGTTTTTCACTGTAATCACATTTGTCTAGCTTCTGAGTTTCCTTGTTCAACTGGTGAGCACCATAGATAAGAACACTATCTTCCAAACTGCTTAGCACAATATCACCCAACGAAATGGAAAAAGGAAACAGAAATGAGGAAGGAACTATCACCTCTGTGCTGCAGCATCTGATTTAGCAATAAGTTTCCACCTTGCAATGAAGAGAGATGGGAAGATCCTAGAGTGAAGTGTGACTAAGGCAGCTCTGGACCAAGCTAGCAGGACTTCCAGCAGTGCAAAAAAGAACCTGAGCCATGTCAGCCATCATTGCTGAATTTAGTGCAGAGCATTCACCTCATGGGCCAGCATGGCTTAATACATCAGATGTGGCGATACTGCTGTCACAACTCGAATACACATCTCTTCACAGTACCATTAGAACTTTTAGAGATAGCATGGACTTCTCCACACTAGGTGTCAGTGAGTGATAGAGACCTCCAGTCCTTCCCAGTCATACCCACCTACACACAATGCTACTGCACAAAATCTACTGCCCGACCCTCCCAAGACGGCTACCCCAGTACAGAAACTCTGCTCAAAAAGCCTAGTTCTTGCTGTCCCAGTGTCTGGGGTGTTTGGATGAAGGGATTTGGTTTAGGCCTTTATTTTTTACATTTAATTTTCCAGCATAATTGTCTAGTGATGGGTCAAATTAAGCTGAGGAAAATTAAGGCCAGTAAAATGCAAGTTGCGCTGTATGGGTTTTTTTTTTTCTGAAAACAGTATTCCTTTCCAGAATGACACAGGAGGTCAGCGTAGCCTCGTGAACAAGTGGACAACATTCTTGAAAGCAAGACTTGTGTGCTCAGTAATGGACGAAGATGGAACAGAAACATATTTTGATGAATTAGGTATGGCAATAAAATCTCTTGGAAGTTTAGATATCTCTCACCATGTGCATATTTAATCACTGAAGTTCACACAACCCCTTACTCAAGTAGTTGACAGTGAATTTTTGGCTCTAGAAATTCATGACGAAATTCCTCGTGCAGTTTTATGACAGGAAATGTAAAAATCCTTATAAGTCTTTCTGGATAATAATCATTAACTTTGAAATTAAAGTAATTAATCTTGACTATGCAAAGGAATTCTATTTATAAGAATTAATATTAGGAAGGGAACATGTGAAGGATGTCTATTGTTATTTTGCTATTAGGATTGTGATAGAGGTTTCTTAGCATGCATGCCCTTGAAATTCTTTCTTACCACTGTGTAACACACAGCTTTTCTACAATACAGTTTTTCACTGGGTGGAGGCCTCAATAGTTCAAAATAATATTAATAAATACTAGTAAGTTATTTTCCTGGCCCCAGCAATAGTACTGTGAATAAATGCAGTTTCTCAGGATTAAATCAGGCACTTAGATTTTAAGTTCACCATATGAAACACTGCAGATATCCAGCAAATGATCCATACATCAGATACAACGGTGACAAATTCAATTCAGTGAGTATGTACAGTTTTGCATCGTGCAGTCAGTAAATCCTAACACAATGGGAGCTGGGAGGTTTGCATCTCTCAGTGTCTTCACTGCAAAGCTGTGTGTCATTCATATCATGTTGACAGTGAGCTAGTGAGGGCATCTAGAGTGTGCATGGAACAATAAAACACCTAATTGTTCTGCTTTGGATTAAATCAGTAGGAACTCTTCATCTTTGAACTACTGCAACTTAAAGAATTGCGTACTGTTAAGCAACCTGCTGAAACAAGATCCAACTGAGAGAAATGTGTGACATGGATCCTCAACATATTTGAGAATCTTTGCCTTCTATCTTCATAAGGCTAGATGGCATGGAGTTAATTTCCAAATCTGCTTCAAATTTTCAAATGCTAGATATATGCATATAGTCCATTCATACGATAAGTCTGCTTTTCCAGTTCAAGTCTGAGACAAAACTACTGTTGACTTTAGCAGGGAAAAAAATCATAAATTAAACTGGAAAATAAAGTTTTTATTAGTATTCAAAACTTTTTTTTCTTTTTCCTTTTCTTTCATACAGAGGATGTATTTCTTCTGGAAACTGATAACCCCAGAACAACTCTTGTGTATGGAATTTTTACGACATCAAGGTAATTGGGGAGATTCTGAAAAGGATTACATTTCAGAACTGCCCAGTTTTCTATACAAAAATTATAAGTGATGGTTTGTGGTGGAGGCTGTGCTGTGCAATTTTGTATGTCTGCTGTGGCCATCGTTCACATGCAGGAGTAAGTGTCTCAGTATTACTACTGTTGGTATTCACATTAGAGCTGTGCTGCTTGCTGCAAGCTGCTCCCTGACATACTGTCATCTGGCACAGGGAAAACATTTCTGTGGAGGGCTACTTGTTATCATTCAGCAGCAGAAAGCTAAATGACTTCAACACAGTGAACTCATGTGGCATCTGAGAGTACTTAACACCTCCTGAAGGACATCCAGCACCCTGAACAATCAAACTGGGAACTCTTACATGAACTCATACAAATAATTTCCAGTCTCTCAGCTGGCAGATGATCGCACAGATGACAAATAACCCATGTCTTCAGCTGACTACCTCCTTGCAGCCTTAAGCTGCCCCTTATCAGTCAGTAGTATTCACTTGCTATCCAGTTTAGACAGCATTCAGTGAGCTCTCAACGACAGTAGAAGTACTAGCTATGGATTATTGTGATGAAACTCCACAAAGATAGACCAAAAGGTAAACCAGCAGATTCTGCCATCTCTGCCTTTTTTTCTTTTTTTTTCTCACTTTTCTCTGTAGTATACAGAGTAGAAATAGTTACAGCTTGCTGATTTCTGATATCCTATATTATTTATCTGGTATTACCTTCAAAAAAGTTTTCTGCCTTTTTGTAAATTTCATTTATTTGATCAAATAAGCAAATCATTTAATTTATTACTGATAATTCCTTACATTACAATTTCTAAAAAAATCCTTGCAAGAAAATATATTTTTTTCCGAGCCCTTTTCTGTCTTTTTTTCATGTGGATGCAGGGATCTGCTGTCCCAGATATGTGAATATGATATTATGATATTTAATTGGGAGAAAAAGAATCCCGTAACTTGTAATCATTTGATGCTGTCTACATTTTATGCTTCCTGCTACACAAAAGGAGAAAATGCTGAGGTTATGTTTAGCAGTAAAACCACACTTATGATTGGGTTGTGGATGCAACATGCCTGAACTAGAAACACTTTTGCCTAATCCTACTGGTATTTCTGCAGTGGTAATAAGGTTTGAATCACAGGACCATATGCAGTGACGACAAAGAGAAAACTTCACTTTTTCCTGGCTCTCAAGCTGTTTTCTATCTTTATTGAGGTTTTTACATTCACACATTTCTGTTATTGTGAATCACATGGTCTGTGTGTCCTTTCTCTTTGTTCAGTACCTTGAATGTGTTACCTAGTTAAATACAGCAATTACAAGGATTTTTCCTTTTTACTCTTTAACAATTTAAGTTCACCTCTGTAGACCTCCAGCTCATAACAGTAGCAAGAGAGAAACATACCAGCAAATAAAAACTACTAGTACTTTTATCTAAACCATAGAGAGAGAAACCCAAGTAATATTAAAGCAAGTTATTTTAGTGGCATAATATCCTGTAAATCTAACAAAACATCTGGAAATAAATTTCTTAAAACTTATTAATACCTACTAAAACTCCACAAATACCATAATCCATCTAAAAGGTTCCTCCATATACAACTGAGAGCAATGTGGATTTCACATTCCTTGTTTAGATATTGTATGTAATGTTTTAGTTTTTTTCTAGAGTGTTTTTTTCTTCATCAATTGAACACAGAGTTACTTGAATTATCTTCATCCTGCAGTTAACATCAGGCAGATTTTAGACTATCTGGACTTTCCACTTTGTTGGGATACGTATTTCAAGCCTTATATGCAGTTAGAGAAAAAACGAAGTTACTTAGCTACAGTCAACCTTAACACTACTCTGGAAATTATTCCTCTAGTACATTTCATTATCAAGGGGTGATGGAGGCCATTCAGGGCTTGTGCTGCCTGAGACCATCTGAGACCACTGCTGAACCCAGAGTGGTGAAAAAAACAGGCCCTTCTCATAAGTGACTCCCCAGATTCTATCAGGAAGCATCAAGCTTCAACACTCTTGAAGAGGTCTTTTTAAGACCAGTTTTGTGGGTTGATTTGAGGACTATATAGGAGTTATGCCTTTACAGCCACAACCTGACCTTATTTTGCTTAGAAAAGTTGGAAACTGAATGTAACGATCTATCCAATTGTAATTGCACTGGGTGTTTTGATTAATATTTTATCCATGTATTTAAAAGGCTCATGGAGGTCTTGTGGTTAATATACTGGTAGGGAGTTCTGGAAACGTGTGCTGAGCTTGGCAGTACAAAGTTTATAAAACTCTTGTCTCACTGAAGTCAGCAATATTTTTGGCATTGATATAACTGGGGCCAGATTGTATTTCTTTTGTATTGAGCATTAGGAAATTTTCTTTTCCCACCAGTAGGGCAGTACCTTCCTTCCTCTTTTTATAGTTCAGTGTTCAAAAAGGTGCTAGGTCTCTAAGGAGTAATGGTGTATATTGAGAAACTAAATTAGTTTATTTTTAAATGCATTAAATCCATGTTGTAGAAGTATTAAATTGTATCAAATATATTATTTTAGAGATCAATTTAATCCTTGGACCATAATGGAAAAGCAAAATGATGGAAAAGCTCTGCAAAAGTAGGTAGATTGCAATACTAACCTTTTCCTAATGTCTTCCAGTTCCATATTTAAAGGCTCAGCTGTGTGTGTGTATCATCTGTCCGACATCCAGACTGTGTTCAATGGGCCATTTGCACACAAAGAGGGCCCAAACCACCAGCTGATTCCATATCAGGGCAGAATTCCTTACCCACGACCTGGCACGGTAAGTATAAAGATGTTTATGCA
This sequence comes from Forpus xanthops, assembly GCA_032466535.1. Classification (NCBI taxonomy): domain Eukaryota; kingdom Metazoa; phylum Chordata; class Aves; order Psittaciformes; family Psittacidae; genus Forpus; species Forpus xanthops. The sequence goes on along the minus strand of JASSUY010002561.1, from coordinate 43,421 downwards.
GGCTTGCCAATTACTTGTCTTGTTTAATCCATAAATAAATATTATTTATTCTGGGATAATGGACTTTATGTGACTATGACACTTAGTTACAGTTTCTTGCTGCCTCAGAGTATTGTTTCCTCAACCACTGCCATGTTATTCTTGGTTCACCTCATGGAGGCTTATGAGGTATTCCAGATGGGCCTAAAGAAATTGAGCAGCCCAATGGAAAGTGAAAAAGAAAATTCATATTTGGATTTGACGTGGTGGCAGAAATTATCTGCATTTTTCAGATGTGCCAATGAGCTCTGAATTTGAAGATAATTTCTTAAGTTGTAGCTCTCACAAAGAATAAAGCCAAAAGAGATTATTTTCCGGTGATCGTTGGTCATTGCTGGTTTTCTGATCACTAGCTTTTCTGTGTGTACTCAATGTTCAGCCACAGCACAGTACCTTAAAGGTATATTTTCTAAGCTAAGACTTGTTTGACTTTGCTTTATTTCACTGCCAAATAGTTCCACTTTTATAAGTGTGTCACAAACTATTTTTAATTTATGTCAAAGCATTTGTAAAAAATGGGATGTGGAGGTTTTTTTGCTGCTCAGAACTTGTGTTCAAAGGGTTAATTGTGAATAACCCTGCTTGTAGGCTATGGGGTGTATGCCGCTTTCCTCTGGAAAATGGGGGTTTTGGCATCTTCTGGGATGCTGAGCCAGACAGGGATGCCTTTTTATAGGAGATGGAAAATCTTACTTTACAATTGCCTAAAAGATACTAAACCTCTGGACAAAAATGAATATTCATTGTGTCGCAGTACATTGGATAAGCAGTGAAAAGGTTTTGGTATGGGCTTCAGCAGAATTAAATAAAGCAATACATTCATTTGGCCATAATCAACTCTGGAGTGTTTGGCTGCCCTTCACTAAATACCAATGGTTTCTTATTTCTTCCACGAGAAAACCTTACGGAAAAAGAAAGGGAAAAAAAATATTACATAATTGGCACCTTGCTACTAAATTCAGTAATGTTTATGGATAGTTTCCATTTTTCAGAGTTTACAGAAATAGTTATTATACCTACAGCATGTTTGGGAGTATGCTATAAATTAAAGAATTTTTTTTCCCTCTTCAGTCTATCTGCATGTTTACCAACTGTGAACATAAGTATTGTATAGCCAAGTCCTTGAGTGAGGTGTAGAGGATACACATTCAGCCCCTTCAAGAAAGGGAGAGTTTATAGTGTGCTTCAGTAACATCTGTTGGCTGCCATTAGTTTATACAGGGAACAGCGAAAGAATTAATTGATTAAAGATGTTTGTTAAGGCTTTGCTAAGAACAATGATACAATGTAAGTTTTTAGGGTCATACTGGGGTGAACCTTAGCACAAACATTTTTGCAGGAAGTCACAAAAGTCTTACGATCTCCAGTTCAAGAATGGAAGGACTCAAAGTATCAAAGAAAGTCTTCTTTTAACTGAGCTGTGTGAGACAGGAAAGTTTAATTTGAACTGCTTGTGAAACACAATCCTTCTGGAGAAGAACTGGGGTCTGGCAGATCACTACCAAGTAGGATAATCTTGCTAATGGCCTGCAGATTTATGAACACGGCTCATTTTTCAGGACTTGTTACTAATCTTAGCAGATAACTCCCTACATTTCCTGGAAGAGTGTAGATGGAAGTACCACAGAGGGAAGGAGTAGAGCAAGCAAGATGATAAAAATTGGGTTCTTTTGAGCAATCTTAGAGGGCTAGCCTGTAGAGTCATTTCTAATGAGAACCAAACCAAAACCCTCAGAATAAACTGAAGTCCATATGAATCAATTATCAAGGACATCAGATGGGAAGAGACCCATATCTGAGCTGAGTCCCACTTCTTCTTCCTGAAGGTAAAACTGATGTCAGAGCAGTTTCTTTTAAAGAATTCCTACTAGACCTGTCCTATTTTGTATAAATAATTACATCCTAATTGTGACAGAAGATGATTCAAAAGCCTGGTGTTAGGCTGCAGTCTCCTCTCTACTTGGCTCTTAGTATTGCCCAAAAAATCGTTTATTAGGCTCACAAGATGGAGCATCTTCTAGAAGTGAGAGTGGAAGGGGCACTCCTGCCTGATAGTTAGAGGGATCTCCTGGGAGGTGAAGTCCCAGATTCTAGCACTTGCTTGCATCAGGTTGGCTGGACACATGACTCATACATCCCCTGTGAGTTTTCCTACTGTCTTGGAGTATGATTCATTTTCTGTAATTTTAGCCATCTAAAAGCAGGGCATCTAGTCTCAATTACTGACTAGAGAGGAAACCTAGATGTCTAACTAAGAATAAATGTATAACGTTGAGACAGTAGAAGTCAGGTGAGGTAAATCTCTCCCTAAGCTACTAGCTATTTTTGTGTCTGTGGTTTTGGCCAGAAATTCCATCCTAGACATAAGAATGGACCTCATCAAAATAAGCAAGTTTCCATGAAATGCTTCATATTGAAGAAATCAACATTTTCCAATTGGAAAAAAAATACCATGTTGAAACATTTCTGAATAGTTCCAGTACTCTGAGGAGAGTTTCATAGTTCAGAAGTCTGGTAAGGGGGAAGATGAAAGCTCAGGAGCAGCCATAACTGAGGTAATGGTAGCTAAAAAACAGTCATGTAAATTAACATCCAGACTATTGTACCAGTTACTGACATAGCTCCTGGTTTCCCACAGTTTTCTTTTTGTTTCAAAACATTTGAGTTTTCTAAGATTGTTTTTATTTCTTCATGAGGTCCAGAATGCCTCAAGGCTGATTGTTCAGATGGTTCTTCATGACATTTAAAGAAACATCGAGTATTCATGAACCACTGCTATTTCTGGGGCATAGGGGAATCTATAGACAAGATCCTATGAATGGTCAATCTTTTCAGACATAAATAAGTTGCCCTGGGACCCCCACATCAACTCCATATTATTGCTTTTTCAAATGAAGATAAGTCACAAGCCCTTTTGCCATCTCATAATCAATGTAATTAGCTAGAGGGATATTGACCAAAGTATCAGATTTTACCTTTTGCCTTTGTACTAATTCTGTAACAAACCAGGATCAAACACTTGATATCTTCCCATACCAATCACTCAGAATTTTTTTTTCAACAGGCAGTTTAGAAGCATAAAGAATGTGGAAATAGGTCCAGAAGTATGGATCTTTGCCATCAAGCTGAGTTTTGAAAATGCAAAAATACATGTGTTTGCTTTATCGAAATTGATGGGAGTTCAAAGCATAGCTATTCAAGCGCTTCATTCCCTTTACTGGAACATAATTACTTTCAGTCAGAGTCTGAAGTGCTCTTTTGGGAACTTACTTTGTCAGATATCTGTCAATATTTGTAAATAACTTGGAGAAGAAAACTCTCTGAAAGATGGTAAGTATTGTTAAGCATTACTGCGCATGTTTCTTACAGTGTCCAGGAGGAGCCTTCACACCTAATATGCGGACAACCAAAGAGTTTCCAGATGACGTTGTGACTTTCATCAGGAATCACCCTTTGATGTTTAATCCCATTTACCCAATACACAAGAGGCCATTAATCATCCGGATAGGAGCTGACTACAAGTATACAAAGATTGCTGTGGATCGAGTGAATGCTGCTGATGGGAGATATCACGTCTTGTTTCTTGGAACAGGTAAGACAAAATTAGCAGCAATTATTTCCCTCTACAGCATTATAATTTGCAATCAATTCTGATTTGTACAACTTACAGCTTTCAGAAACATTTGTTTAAGCATATTTGCTATCTACAAAAATGTCTGTAGAAATCTATAAATTAAATTCTTTTACTTTCTGTGCATTTTTATGTTTACTATAGAGGTTAATTTTGTACAAGAGAGACAATATATTGATAGGAATTTTATTTGAGACCAAAATCAATACTAGTTTGTATTGTATTTAATCTAAATTGTAATACTTTTTTTGAATATGGCTTGTCTGCAGCCTGATTCCACATTAGAATTTGATGCTCTCTAACACGAGTAAAAATACCAGTCTGGCTTTGTATTGTTTTGTATGCTCTCATTATCGTTTAATATATTCTCTATAAACTACTAAAGAAAACCACAATCTCATCAGCATGATACAAAAACAGAAATAACAATTCCACAAAAAAAAAAAAAAAAAGTAAAACAAGTAAAAATATGGAAGTACTTAACAGAGTAAAAGAAACAAATGGTTGGAGTCTTAGCAGCACTGGACACGAAATTTGGTCCAAGTGTTCTAGAATAATTTCTGTGTACTATAACCTACATTTTGTTTTTAGTTATGTCAAATTTGAATCTGGTGTAATGCTTCTAAGTCTGCAGCAACCAGGTCAAGTGATCCTCATGCTGATCAGTTTTGATCTTTTAAAATATTCAGATATGAATCACACTCTTCTGATTGAAGCATACAAGTGGAGTGGTACTCTGGTTAGACCCTAGGATTCAGTCATGTCTGAAACTCCCACTGGGTGAACAGGGCATTATAGGTTGATAGGAACAAAGGGTAATCTTTTTTAGTACAGATGGTTTCAAGTAGAACAAAGGAAAAGGACTCCAGGAGAGCAAATACATCTCTGAACATCAAAAAAAAAAATTATAGAAATGGCTTACATTACTTCCATGGTTCACATATTATTGGGGCTCTGGTTGTTTTCTGCTTGTAGAATAACCATGTCTGCCAACAAACTCACATGGGGTTGGGAATATCCATCCTGTTATAATAGATTTAGGAAGCTGGTGCTTAAAAATATCAGGCTTCTTTAGTGGCAGGATTAAAGGGAACTTTTCACTCTTCCTGTAAAAACCTCCCAGCTGTCAAAATCTGCAAGGTTCCCTTGTGCCAAAGGAGGGCAATTCCATGCTGTATTGTATTAGCAGAAGTGTAGCCAGCCAGCAGGTTACTGGAAAGAATTCTTCCCCTGTACTTGGCTCCTGTCAGGAGTACCAGCTGTGGGCTCCCCAGGGCAAGGTGTATCTTGACTTGATGGAACAAGATCAGCTGAGGGAGGTTGAGAGCATTGGGTTTAAACAAAGAAATCTAAGGGGAGATCTTACTGCTGTTGACAACTGTCTGATGGGAGGGTACTACTAGCTAATGGAAAAAAAAGATACCTGGACTCATCTCAAAGTGCTCAGTGTCAGGGTGAGAAGGACTGAACACAATTTACAACTAGACATACAGGAAAAGGTTTTCACCATTGCCATGATCAAACACTGGAAGAACCTAAAAAGTTTGTGAATTCTCCACCCTCAGAGACAGTGTGGCCAGCAAGACTATGGTAGTGATCATCTTCCTGTACTTGACACTGGTGAGGCTGTACCTTGAACACGGTGTTTGGTTTTGGTCACCTCACTATAGTTGAGGTGCTGAAGTGGGTCCAGAGAAGGGAAGTGAAGCTGCTAAAGGATCTGGAGAACAAATCTTACGAGGACCAGCTGAGGGAACTGGAGCTGTTTAACCTGGAGAAAAAGAAGGCTCAGGGGAGTCCTTCTCACTGTCTACAATTACCTGAAATTAGTTTATGAGCACTAAAAGGATTCAATGTTCTTGTGTCAAACCTTTACCAGGTCACCATCTACGGTACTGTAAACGTCTAGTATACTGTGAGGCATAGTCAGGGTAGAGGAAGCTCTGGGTAATGAATCACATTAGGAATTTCATCAGGCTTTGAAATGGGCATTTTTTGTATACTTGGCTGGCACTTGATATATGAGTTTTAAGGTGTTCATGAATATATCTTTGATCCTACTTGCAGAGTTATTGGAAACTAACTAATTAAACGAGGCCTTCATCAAGGTGATTTTCACACACACACGCCCCAACCTGTAACCACATTGTATTTTTAGTTTAATTAATGCAGCTATAGTTCTTGACTTTGGGACCCTTGAGGGTTATTTTCCTGCTTTCCTGCAGAAGAAAAGAGGTTTTGTACACTATTGAAAATATATCTGAAATGTTGTTACTGTCCTTACTACTGCTATACAACTGCACAAAAACTTAGAAGGTTTGGCTTTCTGTTAGCTTTATTCCTGCAAATAGCTATGTTTAGCCAGACTAATAGGTTAGGTAAGTTAGTACAGATCTTTAAAATAAATATTTTATGCATTTCTTTGAATAGTGGTGCCATTGTTCTAAAATACTCTGCAAGAGCCTAATATTAATTAGAGGCAAACTCTACTAAAGATTAATGGAAAATATAAGAACATGTAAGTTTCAAACCAATATAAGATGCTTAATGTAGCAGTAGTAGTTAATACTGGATATGTATTGAATATCTGAAATTTCCATTAAATCACAATATTGATATTTAGCGCTTTAGTAATTCTGCAAGAGATAAATATAGATAATTTCATTTTATATTTTGATTAGCTTCTTACTGTTTATAAGTGATCATTGTGGCCCCCTACATACACCTGTGATTCATTAAAAACATTAACATACCTGGGCTTGTTAATCCTCTTTTCTGCATCAGCATGGGATTCATTATGGATCAAACACATAAACTGCGGCTCTTGATACTTTATTTTCATTGCTTTATCTTCGGCATTACACTAGAGATGAGGATCATTGTCTGCTTTCTAGTTAGTTGGAGTGGAGGCAATATTCTTCCTGAACAGGTCACATAACATTAATCGCTTCCAAGGTCCTCCTCAACAGAAATTGATGCAATGCAAGTTACTGCATTTCTCAGCCCTTTTAAAAAAAAGTGATTGAGTTTTAGCCACTGAAAGGAGAAATTTGTTTTCTTTATTCTCTGCTCAAGAGGATTCAATAGAGATATTAACTGTCAAAAGGAATGCAGAGGAAATTTGCTTTGGTGTCAGTTCATCCCGGCAAATGCAAAAAACACATTGTATGGGAGAATTTCATGTGATAATTTCCTTGGGAGCCTAGAGCTCCACAGCCGGAGACAATGGGACTTGACACCTGGTGACAATTACACTCAGCTCAGATGATGAGTTACACTGCTGCTGAACTGAGATGTTGCCAGCCATGTCTGTCACTGTCAGTGACCTGTCTCATGCTTGAAATTGGAGTGTTTTATGTCTTGCCAGATGCAGAGCACACAAAATGTTTAGCTTTTCCTCTCTTCCTCTTCTATAGACTTAGTAATAAATCAGTTCCTGAATGCAAGTGAGGAATAGCAGAAGAATAAAGCTCCAAGAACCTCAGTGGTTTTCATCGTGCAGCCGTGGCATGGAAGGGTATTGGCAGCTGTGTCATTTTTTCACATTAATGTAAACTAAAATGTAGTTCTGCCTTTGCATCCCCAGATAAAAGTGCTGAGCTCACAGAAGCTGGTTCAAGCTCAGAGTCAATGCATTGCTTTTCTCCCTCTCTCGCCTACATAGCTAACAAAATTAATCCCACTGGCAGACATTGTTCTTGCAGCATTCCACCCACTTTTTAAATGATAATGATCTCCTGTTTTCCCTATGTTTTTCAACACGAAGACTCCCAAAGCACTTAACAAAACCTGCTAGTTTTGTTAAGTACACTCAAAGGGATGAAATGAGCTGATTTAGAGTAACGAGCAAGTCTTCAGTGGTAAAGAGCAGTGCTTCAAGAGAACAGTGCCATATACTTCATCTTCCCAAACAGAAAGCAGAGGGATAATTTACCTGGATAGAATGTAATCTCTCGCTTGCCTATTTGACAAGAGTGATTCCAATGGCACTTTTTCCCTATGCAGTAAGTAATAACATATTCAGTTCAGGAATTTGGGGTTAGAATTCTGCTTTGATTATCTCATTTCTGTGGTAGACCAGGACTTAATCCTGAAGTTTTTGACTCACCCTGGAGATTTACTGTAATTACTTTACCCATTGCAGTTATTTATAAAGAACCCAAGCTTTCAATATTTTCTATTTATCCTTGGGTAGATTGTTTTCCATCTGAGTTTTAAAGCAGCAGTAAAGCAGCATGAGAACGTTTTCCTGAGATTAATATTTATTTTTAAGCATGCCACCTACTGTTTGCAGTGTGAAAGCCTTCGGTCAAAGTACATGCAGATTGCACAACTGAAAGATTATGCATAGGGTTTTTTATTGCTTTTAGTTATGAAAATATTTAAATGTCTGGGTCAAACTTGGGTACATTAAGCACCCATGGGCACCAATAGGACTTCCCCCCCCCCCATTAAGATAGGATATGTTTTCATGGAAAGAGATCTAAGGTTTTGTGTCATGAAAAGGCATGTCAGAGTTGAGTGTGGCTCATTCAGATCATTAATCTGGGCCATATGCATCTGATGCTTCATGAGGCTCATCGATGTTTCTTATTTTCTTTTCGTCTCTGATGCAACAATTGTTTTCAAAATATGGACGTAGTAAGTGCCTTCAAAGCATAAGGTTGTAATAGTCGTTTTGATGGTGTTGTATGATGGCTGTCTTTTTGGAAAACTAACCCTTGCTGACAACAGTAGCCTCTGGTAATGCAGTAGCCAAAATTATGCAATGAGTTACAGATTGTAACAGAAAGAGATAATCTGGTCAGAAGACCAAATTTGCCTCCCATTGGTTTGCTAGCTCCAGATTCATGACTGTGAGCTTGGGAAGATGATACTGCACAACACTGGCACAACAGGTGGCAGAGTTTGCTTCTTCCTCTTGGTCATAGTGCATTCAAAATATTTTAGTGATCAACTCATCCAACCCTAACCCTTTTTTTTCTTTATAATATTATTTGTTTTGCATCAGGTTCAACTCAGATCAGAGACCAAAAATAATTAACCCACCATTAGGCTGAGAGGTACAACATGGAGTAAATATTTTGAAGGGTCTCAGATACATCAGGAAGCCTCCCTATGAAACTCCTGTCAGAACAACAGTTCAGTGTCCACTGCAGTAATTTCTTTATGATGTGGAAAAGTCAGGGATGTTATTTGTTCTGTTTGTGCATATGATGTGGCTCAGGGGTAGGTGGGTCTTAACTCTCTTTGAGGGTCACAATACTGACAACTTCAGTGTTCACTTAGGGCTGGCGAAAGAAAAAACAGACAAAATCCAGAGAATGAGTTTTAAACTCAGGCCTACAGATTCAGCCAAACACCCGTGTATTTTTCATTGCTGTTCATTTGCACTGCTGTTCATTTGCATTGCTGACCATTGCCCATCATCAGCCAGACCAGGAATTACTGTAATCAGGCATAGTTCAACTGATATTAGTGAAGCTTAGCTGACTGATACCAGCCCAGAATCATGCGCTGAATTTCAAGGATTATTATTAATAATAATTATTATTATCGTCTCTTCCTTCTTCCTTGGATTATTTAGCGGACCAATTTCCTTCTCCATTTCCAAATCTACATACCCTATACTGTTTTTCAGTCTACAGGATGTTAAGCACTTTCGTCCCTTACTGTCCCTTGTTTCTCAGTCCTCTCAGAGGGAACATGATTGCAGTAAGATTTTCTTGCGTGTCAAGCTGAGAGATCTGCAGTCACTCAAGCAGGTTTGAAAGAGGAAAACATTATGTGTAGATCACTTCCTCTTGAATCCTCTCACCTTTAGAGAGGTTACTTTTCGTTTCTTCATCTGCCCTTAACTCACATGCTGCTGTGCTGATGTGAGGCTGCAAACAGCTCCCAGTGAAAAGTGGTGAGCATAAATCTGCTTCTTCAACTTCATGCTTTCTAGTGGTGGATTGATATTCTGGAGACACAATAGCTTTTTCCATGACTATGTGAAATCATAACACTGTTGAACTGTTTTCAAGTGGATATTGGTAAGTAGCAAGTAAATGGCCAAGGAAGCCATCCTGTTAATTTTATTATTTTTTACAGAATTAGCTGATAATTTCATACATTCACCTAAACGTGAAAAATTTTGGCTTAAACTTGTTTGGTCATCTCTTATGCCTGTCTTACAATACAAAAGATTATCCATTGTGAAGTACACTAGAAAACAGCTCAAGCACTGCTACTTCTACTTTGCATATCTGTCCTGCAGTACAGAGCCCTGCATCCTTTCCAAACTTCCTTCTGACCTAGGGAATTTAGTTTGCTGCCTTGCAATTAAAGAAAATAATCAAGTAACTTTTTCAACGGAACTCAGATGTACCATTAGCTTTCTGACATGAATATATGTAAGTAAGTGACTTGATTTGTCAGCTGCTGAGCTTATAGCAGAGACATCAGTACTACTGAGAAAGGAATAAGAAGTGGCTTTCAGGTGTAAATATTTGCCATTCATTTATGAAGGAAAAGGCTGGGTAACAGTAGAAAAGCTGGTTTTAGAAGTGGTGGAGGGCTATAACCTATACACCATATATTGTATGAAGTATGTTTATATGTATATACAGCTGATTGGAATCCCCTGCTTTAAGTAATTTTGTTTAATGAATAGCTTTCTATTGACTAATTTACTTAAAGTGAATACTTATTTTAAATGCTATATTAAGTTTCCTTTTAAACAATGGAACATTCCTTTCTGAAAGGATATGTCCCTCGTGGTACAATACTGAGTCAAAGCAAATGGTGAAATACTGAGTCAAAGGGAGTGAATACCAAGGTAAACAGTCCTTAACTCTGTGTATTTTGCTGGGGTGTGACAAAAAGGTAGATAGGAACCTACTTTTCAAATAGAAAAGGTTATTAGGACAAGGAGGACTTGGCGTCAGGCATTATCAGTATTTTCTGTGCCAGTGCCCAGGATAAAATCTCCTCTTAGGTTCTGATTTCAGTTTAGAGCTATGCTTGAGAACTGAAGACAACATAGGAATTTTAAATGTGTGGCATGTGCTAATGGATCACTGAAATAAACCGGTTTTCCAGAGGCTCAGCAGCCTCACATTCCTCTGCAGGTAAGGTCACTGTCAACGTGCTTAGTGCCCTGTATGTCAGGGTTACAGGTAGCTGACATTTTGCAGGCAACTAAAAAAAAAGCCACAAAAGGCTGCAACTGTGCCATTTTGCATAATATAGTTTAATGTTTAAGAGATGACATTGATAAAAGGATGCAAAAATGCAGAGGTAGACTGGACTTCAGCTTTGTATATTTGTGAGTGGTTTATTCCCTCTAGTAGGAGCAGAAATACCCACACACATGCTCATGCTTCTTAGCTCCAACAAGAGATGAATCTGCAGCCGTTTAAAGCTTCGGTGCATCCTGGCAGTTAGTAAATCTCTCTCAGGTTCTCATAGCTTTGCTAATACTGGCACCCAGTCTAGACCACAGCTGTGCTATCACAAGATTTAGTTTCAGTGAAGTTTCTTCGGAAGGAACTAGTTTATCGTGCTGTTGTATAATGAGAATAAATGTTCTCCATAGAAAACCCTCATGAAAAATTCATGCCTGACCTGCCTTGAGCATGTACAATTAATAGCTACATATTTTAGAATCTTGTCAGCATTCAGTTTCTCTTTTCCCTTTTTTTTTTGAAAGACAAAATGCTGCAATGTGGTCTCTGTGTGTGGTCAGGCCATTACGTATCAATATTCTGGCTTTGAACCTTATTTTTTAAAAATAAAATATATGATTACTTGCTGGCTTCCTCCAAGGAAATAAGATGTAAATTATTTACTGTAACCAACTTGCCCTGCAGCTCCAGCTATGGAATACAGTCACTGACTTTAAAGCAAAAGCAAAATTGACTTCTTTGGTTTATGTTGTCTACATCATGAATTGCCAAACAGGAAGCTGGTATTTCCTTTCCCAGTCACAAAATCATAAAAATACACATAGATACTTACCTATATTGTGCCATATTAATGTTTTACTAACTGCACGAGTATATATTGCTCATAAAACTTTTGAAGGCCAAACAGAATATATACCATGTGGTCTCATTCCTCAGAATCCGTATTGAGCAAATAAATTCATTCTACTCAGACTAATTTCCAGGCCTTTCAGGCAAGAGGAATTCTATGTGCTGTGCTTTTCCAAGTAAAAATGCTTGCCCTTGTGATTTTTCCTGTCTGTCTTTTCTGCCACATCAGAAGTATTTCAGTGGCTTTTGCAGCTTTCACATATAGACCCCTCCATCTCATATATTCTTTCCACATAGCAAATTTGGAAAACTAATCATAAATCTCCTTTATATCTCATTCATCACATCTGCCTTGAAAAAACCCTGTCATTGCCCTATCCTTCTTACTTCTTTCTCCTTTGACCTCAGTGGATTTGGGAGGTTGGAACTGTATTTTGAGAGGGTAGTCGTGATAAAGATAACTACAGTATCTTCACCCAGCTTTTCCTTTTTTACTTATGAACCAAAATATTAACTCCTATCAATATGTAATGGACTTGATTAATGTCTGTATTAAACCTGAAATAAAAAGCTTTCATCTTACTTTTCTTAGATATATATAGAGTTATTATATATAGAATTATTCATTGGATGCTCCCTTTTACCAGCTTATATGGCCGTGAGTTTATCTAAGATCACTAGGATAGATACTGCCTCTGTCTGTGTGTCTGTACAGCAACTAGTATGGAAGATACTGATTTTGAATGATCTTTTTGGGTAGAATGTTAGCAGTAATGCCAGTTTAGTCCAATCTTACCATGACTTCCTCATGTTAACATATGAGAATAATATCATATATGGTATTCCTATGTAAGGGATCATCTCATGGTTCTTTCTGACCCCAAAACCATAGAAATTAAAGAACATTTCTTAGCTTCCTCTGTGTCATAGTGTTTGCATTGGTGCTTTCTTTGTATAATTAATAACAGTTAAACTGTTTTTTTTTTTCTTTATCCTGTTACCCAGTCTAATTTTTCTCATCTTTTCTAGATCAAGGAACCGTACAAAAAGTTGTTGTCCTGCCCACCAACTTCTCTGCAAGTGGAGAACTCATTTTAGAAGAGCTGGAGGTTTTTCAGGTTTGCCTTGCTCCTGTTTTTACTCTTCTAATGTGTATGTTCACACAAACACGTTGTTTTAAGATATTTTGGCAAGGGCAAATGTGACTTGATAAAAGATCAAGTAAATGTGCACACTGTCAGCTTGATACCCATGCAAAGAGGAATATAAAATGCCCATTGTTATGAAGGCTGTAGCTAGCTTAAGTCTTTTTTTCCTCTCCCATAAGTTTATTATTTTCTTTGTTATACAGGCTAGAAGGATTTTGATAATCACATATTTATGAGGTCATGTTATAGTAGCTGCCAGAAGGCAACTTTTATCATTGGCATCATGTATTGCGACTGTCACTAATTACAGATGGAATCTAAAATTTTTGCACTTCGATTATCTGATAATCTTTCTGATTCTGAGACGCAGAATGGAAGCAAACCAGTGTTGGTTTTGCTTAACTCCAGTTCTTCAAAGCCACATGCCTCTGAAGTCAAGAAAGCTGCAAGCTTAACACAACATAAGTTGAGGCACTGGAATGGGTTACCCAGGGAAGTTGTAAATGCTCCATCGCTGGCAATGTTCTGGTTGAACAGAGCCTTGGGTGGCATAGTTTAGTGGGAGATGTCCCTGCCCATGGCAGATGATCTTAAGGTCCCTTCCAACCCTAACTATTCTATGATTGATTCTATGATTCTATGATAAAAGAAACACAAACAACTACACAGAGAAATAAGAGAATAGCCTCTGTCAGTCACCCTGACATGTGGCAGCTTGTAATAACCTAAAGAACATGTTCTTCCTCATGTTGAAAAAACCCTTTCAGAATTTTGAATGGACTGTTCTTTAAAACATGTAATCTCAGGTGAAATAGTAGTATGCATCTATAAACTTAGCTAAGGGTTTTGTTCTGAGCTTTTCCCTATTTCATTGAAGGGATGTAAAAAGGAAAATTTAAGGCTTTTTATCTAGAGAAGCATCATTAGCATTTTCATTAAGAAAATAAATACACTCTATGTTAACCCTCATGAGGGCCTAATTGGTCTTTCTGGACTTTTGTTGAAGACTTCCCAATAAAAAAGATAAATGAAAGTAATATTACCTAAAGAGTACCCTTCAACCAAGCATTACTTCCATTTACTTAAACATAAATTAATACATCAAGAAGACAGGTAGACTGAGAAGAATCCTCACACTAAGCCTAGTTTCTGAGACTTTGTGCACAGATTTTTTAGCCTGACCTTAAAAAATTATATCATAACTTCAGCCATTGCAGTCTGTGCAGGCAGCATGGCAGTCTTTTTGCTCTCCAAGAAAGCAGGAATGAGATCACTGGCTGTTTGTTAATAAATATTCAAAGTAAGCAAAGCACTAATTGCTTTCCAGAGTATAAGCAAGGAAAGGAGAATGTGACATCAGACCTAATGTTGCATTTGATCTTGAGTCTGTAGACAGTTCATGAAATACTACAGCAGCTCTAATCTCAGAATCACAGCATGGTTGAAGTTGAAAGAGACCACCAGAGGTCATCTAGTCCAACCTTCCTACTCAACACATTACTTAGGACTGTGTTCAGGCAGCTCTTGAATATCTCCAGGGATGAAGAATCCACAGCAACTCTGAGCAACCTGTTCCACTGTTCGGTCACCCTCACAGTAAAGAAGTTCTTCTTCATGTTCAAGTGGAACTTCATGTGTTTTAGCTTGTGGCCATTGCGTCTTGTCCAGGCTCCTGGCACCATTGAGAAGAGTCTGGTCCCATCCTCTTGACACTCTTTTCAGTTTCACACTGATCAGATACCCCCAGAGCCTTCCCTTCTATAAACTGAATGGACTCAGCTTTTCTTCATATGAGAGGTGCTCCAGACCCTAAAACATCCTAGTAGCCCTTCACTGGACTTGCTCCAGGAGCTCCATGGCTCTCTTGCACTGCGGAACTCAGAAATGGACACAGTTCTCTAGTGGAGGCCTCACCGCAGCTGAGTAGAGAGGAAGGATCACCTCCTTTGACATGTTGGCAATGCTCTTTATAATGTACCATAGATACTATTGGCCTTCTTGGCCACAAGGGCATACTGCTAGCTCATGGACAACCTGTTGTCTACCAGGGCCTCCACATCTTTCTTCTTAGAGCTGCTTTCCAGCAGGTCACCCTTCAGCCTGTCCTGGTGCATGGGTTATTCCTCACCAGGGGCAAGACCCTGCACTTGCTTTTGTTCAGTTTCATTAGTGTCCTCTCTGCCCATCTCTGCAGCCTATCTAGATCCTTCTGAATGACAGCACAGAACTCTGGGGTACCAGCCACTCCTTCCAGTTCTGTATCATCACCAAGCTTGCTGAGGAGGCACCCTGTCCATTCATCCAAGTCACTGATGAAAAACCAATCAGTACTGGACCCCGTATTGACCCCTGTGGGGTTACTAGTTACAGATCTACAGCTAGTCTCTGTGCCACTGATCAGAACTCCTTCAAACCTTTGCAATTCACATGATTTGCATCCAGATTTTCTAGTCTTGGCCTCTCTGCTGTGCTTGTAATTCTCTGCAATTAATTCTAGCCCTCTGTTACGGTTTTCCTCTGTGACTGAACAAATGATAAATCTTGAAAAAGTGCTGAACATTTTTATTACCATCAATTTTATCATTTGTTTGGGTAATAAACTGCTTCACTTGCTTAAGGCAATGAATGTGATAATTCCTTTTCCAGCTCTTTAACGTTTATAAACTGCTGTGATGACACATACCACAGCATGTCAAGCCCGGGATGTAAAAACAGAGGGCAGAGACCCGGAAGGGTATGGGGGTGCACTGCTTGGTTGGGCTGGGTATTGGTGGTGAGCAGTTGTATTCTTTTCCCTTGTATTTCTCTTGTCATTATATGTGGTAGCAGTAGTGGGTTTGTGTTATACCTTAGTTACTGAACTGTTCTTATCTCAACCTGTGGGAGTGGCATTCTGTCAATTCTCCTCCCCATCCCTTCAGGAGCAGGGGGAAGAAAGAAGGGGGAGTGATTGAGCAAAACTGATGGCTAAGAGGCTTAAACCATGACAGTTAATAAACTGTTGCGATGACACACAGTAGTATATAATACTGCCTGTGGGAAAGCAACATTCAATAACACATGCCATTTTTAATATTCTAGTCATTGGTAATCTGAATGTGTGTGTTGGATGGTCACCAAACTGTATGAAGTGTACATAATGTGTAGGAGAAATACGACATTCTTATCTGGATCATGTGGTAAATATGCATGAGCTATTTTATGTTTTTCCTTATCCTCATCAAAGAACAAGCATCGGTTTTTACTACAAACTGAGAATAATGGCTTCAAAACACTTTGATCCTATCTTGCTGAGGTAATACAGATGCAGGTTAATTAGAAGTGCACAAAACCTTGTTGATGCACAGGAATAATAATGATGCAGTTGAGTTTAGCCAATACATTTTACGAGACATTAATTTTATATGTATGTTATATGCTTAGTTCTGAAAATAGCAAAAACTGAGTAGGAATGAGTGTTACCTTTCCAAGATATGAAAAGTTTTAGTTTATTAGATATGACTTAGTTTTTACTGAATTTTAAATAGAAATTTCGGGGCAATATTAAAAGGAGAGTCCTTGTAATTATGGTTTGTAATTTTGTCTTTCAGAGTAATTATAACTGTGGTTTGTAATTTTGTCTTTCAGAGTAATTCTCCCATAACAACAATGAAGATTTCATCTAAAAAGGTAAAGAAAAGTGGAATACTAACTTAATGCTTATTAAATGAGAAGCAAATTGACTTTAAAATGTTAGAATAGTAATTGTTGTGCAGAATACTAAATATAGACAGGAGATTTTCCATGATGAATATGGAGAAACTTGACTGAAGGTTGCATGAGCTATTTACATGAGCCAGAGCCACTAATATAAACCAATTTCTATTCATTGTGTATCATTTCTAACTCACTGAAAGTGTAAGTTTTTTGTTTTGTTTGACAATTAAGGGGAAAAAAAAGTGTGCTGAAAGAGAAAATTTGCTCCCCCCATTTTTTTGTACAAGTTCTAAATAGATATTTTCCCTTGGAAGCCTGATCCATGTAGAAAGGCAGTTTGGGGGCTAGTGGGTTTGTTTAGTAGTAACAAACAATGGCAATAAGAATTGATAAAAATAGCTGAGAAGATTGCTTCTCAAACATTCAAACTAAAACTATGTATTCTATGACTTTTCAAGCAACACATTGCTCAGTATTTTACAAAACTGCTAATAAACATTATTCACTAAATTGTATTCACTGTAATTTTTTAGCTTTATGACAAGAAGATCAGGGGACTTTCAAGGTTTTTGTTCAATATTCATTTATATTCTAAGAATAATTGAATACCTTTTTCTGAGTAAATCAGCCATTTTGGTCCAGATTTTCATGATGACCTATGCACTTTGAAGTTCTTTTGCAAAATCTGTCATTTATTATGAAAGTTCTTTTCTCTTATTTATCCAGGTATATAAGGCTATCAGAATCTGGCCATAAACCTCCACATAATCTCTAGGCTTTATGTCTTGGAAATCTGTGCACTGGAGAATCCAACTAGGAACTCTGCATAATATTTATTGAAGTGATTATATGCAGAGAAAATACTTAGTTCAAAGGCTTGAGCCAATATCCTCCTGAATAAGAATCAAATTCTCAAAGCTGAGCAGTATTAACTGAGCCTGTCTGCCCCAGAACAGAACAATGATGTTCAATGTCCAAAACCCATTAACCTTCCCCAGTGTTTCTAAATGTTTTCTAACAGGAAGGTAGAAATACTATAGGTCTATTCACCTGGGAGAATTCTATTTATCTTGGCTTTATATATATATTAGTTTCTTCCCTCTTGGTCTTGAGATAACTCTAAAATTAATTGAAAGGATTTTAGGTGTGTTAGCAGAGTCTCAGGTGAAGCTTCTCCACATCTGAAATAAATCTTTCTATTTCCTTCTACAGCAACAGTTGTATGTAAGCTCAGATGAAGGGGTCACTCAGGTATCCTTACATCGCTGCCACATCTATGGAACTGCCTGTGCTGACTGCTGCTTAGCTCGAGATCCATACTGTGCCTGGGATGGCAACTCCTGCTCCAGGTTTTATCCCACAGGAAAGAGGTGAGCAGTATTTAACAACCTAGTGAAGCCTGCGAGGAAAGGGTTTTGTTCTGCTCTGGAGTCCAGAGCAGAAAAAATGGGACATCACTCTGTTCAGGAGCATGTACAAACAATACCTCTGTAGCTGTTGTGCTTGGCATTGTTCATCAGCTAGGAGTATATGGTAATTCAAAATAAAGAGGTTGTCTTTTCATACATAAAGTAATACATGGAAAAAAGGAAAAAAAAACAAACATTCCTTATAAATATGAATCCTTCTGTCTCATGCACACAAAATCAGTGAAACATTTGTACTCTTCATTTAAATGCAGTTGTTCAGTATGGATGTAATTATGATAGCCCTAAATGCAGCAAAATATCTCTTAGGCTGTCTGAAGAATAAAGTAAAATATTTTTTTTATTTCCTCATTTGCTCCTAAGAGAGAAGAATAATTTCCAGAAAAATTTTAGTCAAATGTGATTTCCATATAAGGCCTGCAGATTTGGGGGTTTTGACATGAGATTTATTAAAGCAGGCAGAGAAAGCAATTTATCTTTAATTTACAACAGAGCTAATAGTCCATCTCATAATTCTTATGCAAAACAGTAGCCTTTTTCTTCCTCCCAGGGGAAATATTTAATAGCAGGAGGCTGTGGTGAGCTCTGGTATTACTAAGATTTTACTTCATATCCAAACAAAGCTACAGAATACACAATAAAGTATTACTGCAGAGGAGGCAAACCTTTCAGATGTACACCAGAGCTTTACTCGCTATGTGCCACTGTGTTCACTGCCTGCACTTGAGCTGCAGATGCAGAAGACCAGATACAGTTAATAGGCTTTACTGTACCTATGTGGAGGGAGACAGTAAGCAAAAACAGGCAATGCTTAACTCTGCTCCAGTGACCCAATCAGCTGATGACAGTGTCATCACCTGGGATTAAAAACAGTTACTGCATTATTGCAAAGTTTTCTTGACTCATTACTTATTTGAGATTAAAAGATAAAGCCCAACCTGGTCATGTAGCAGTTGGTAATGTACCTGGGGTTTTTACTGCTTTCACGCAGCATGTTCAGCCTCCAGTCTGCAAACTGATTGTTTTTGTCCATGAAACAAAGGTCAGGAAACAGGGGGAGGAATGAACAGAAAATTCCCCAAGTCTCAGGCCATCTAACTCCTACATTAACATAGCTGCTGAAAGATATAATGAGCAGTCAGGTGTACCCTGTCTGTGACGTTTCCAGGGGGGGTTTACTCACTGTTATATGCACCCAGGTTATTTCCACTGGGGCTTGCTTCCTTGCTGACATTTTATTTGCAATTTGCTTTTTATATCAAACCAAAACAAAAATTTAAAAATGTATGGAAAAAAATAATCTGTTTTTCATACGTATGAAAAAGTCTTTATCTAACAAGAAAGATTATGAAGGAGAAAACATTAGTAATAAGATCCAAATCCCATAGTCTAGACAGTAGTATCTGCTGGACATATTTGTTTCTTTCCTTCTTTTGACACTTCTCTCTCACTTGGATTACTCATGGTTCCTAATCCAACATTGATTTACCTCAAAACACCTAAGAGTATTTATTTTCTAACCACCACCTTCTCAACCTTTTTTGTTTTATAAATATGAAACTAAGTTTCCATTTTCAGAATTGTTTAATGCAAGCTGCATGCCATTTCTGTGTGGAGCAGTTCACAGTATTCACGGTAGCACAGGAATTCTGACATTCACTCAGAGACTCTTCTTTGTCTCCTTTGACTTGTATAAATAGTTCACAAGGGTTAACATCCCAAGGCATGAGTTGAAATATGTTAAACATCAAAAATATACTTGGAATCTCAGAAATTACTCCTTTGAAACATCACCTTTCAGAGGTTTCCTTTTAAAACAATGGAGTGAAGGACCAGATGACATAGGGTTATAAACACCATCCTTGGGTGTTTGTGCAGTAGCTGGTATAATGTGGTCATCACCCTTCACTCAGTGGTACTGGAGCTACAGGGACTTTTTATGTGTTCTTATCTTGGGAGTCACTAGAGCATAGTTCAGAATACAACTGTTACATTTCCCAGAAACATCCATTTCCAACAATCAACAATACATTTTTTGTTATACTTGATAAATATTGAACCACCTTACAGAATTTTCAGCAAACAAAATAATATAATTTAACAATAAGAAGTTCAGATACCAGATTTTCATGCACTGAATTCCGTGAGCTATGATCCCTTAGCTGAAGAGGACTGAAAAGCCAATATTCTCAATCCCAGTAAGCTCCTTAGCTCATTTGCTACAAAACTATGACTTTGCATCTGTCATCCAAATAATATAACAAAGTCCCATTTAGAAATATCCTGAGACTTGGTGAGTCTGAGTATCTTTTGGAAATAGTCACATACCCTCAAGTAGAGGACAGAACTGAATCTTAGCTCTCCACCAGTCTGGATTTATATTTCAATTCACACTGCTACTAAGGTGGCTACAGGCACCAAATATAAGGTGCCTGCTAGAATCAAGGTGGTCACATGCCTTATATCATCATATTCAGTTGGTGCATTAGATATGAGCATTGTCACGCATGCATTTCATTCTTAGGTGTTTGCTTGCACCTAAGAACCAACTGCTGCTACAACCATTTTATAAATTTCATCAAAGCAATTATTCACTTTAACAGTATCCTCACTGTAGCAAGCCTGCTAAGAGTAAAGGACACCATCAATAGATCATGAACTATCCCTAATGGTTGACAGCAGAAAAAAAAAAAAACAAAAAAACCAGACAAACCCAAAAAGAGCATTTATTTGCAGTATAACTATCCTGGAATAACACTTTGTTTTTACAATATATTTCAGGAGGAGTCGTAGGCAAGATGTGAGACATGGAAACCCTCTGACTCAGTGCCGAGGTTTCAACCTGAAAGGTACTATAATTTGGAGATCCTCTTGCTATATAAAGAACATGTCTTTCCTTTACATGATTCGTCATAACTCACATTATCTGTGTGGTTTACTGGTAAAGCATAATTATTTTCCAAGTCTGAGTTTTGTTTTGATTTGATTTTAGCATTTTTCCTTGCAGTTACTTGAAACTTGCCTATATATGATAGAATAATGGACTATGAAATATATAGGTCAGCATACATGAAATGAGAAGCTGACAGACAGTGTTTACTAGAAAAAGACCAGTTAATTTGAGGGCTTTTCTACTTCTAAATACCTTCAGTGTTTATTAGCGCATGCTTCTTCATACATTTAATTCTTGAACCTCAGAATTATTCTGAGCATTTGACATAATACTGATTTTTCGGAGCACGTCTTTCAGCAAACTGCAGGTTCTAGCTCATCATAGCCTGTCTTTTGAGCTATGATTATTCCCTTCTCCCTTTACGTGAGAAAACAAACCATTCCAAATCTTTCTACAAAGTCCTTTCCTTCGAGCTGTACAACTCTTTTGGCATGGAATGTCTGAGCAGGGGAGCCAGCATTGCCCTCACAGTTATAATTTTCTCCAGGCTTATATACACCAGTCAAATATGGCAAAAGTCGTATTAATAATAGACACATACATAAAGGCATCTTAATCCTCTTCAGCCACATGCATGTGTGATGTGAGCTCGACAGTGGCAATGTATGCCATGAAACTAAGGGCACATATTAAGAGAATTCTTCTCCTTTCACTTCTGTTTCTGAGTTGGCGTTTTGAAGTGCATTCTCACCTGTACCATCTGGAGACCAAAAAATAGACCTGATGGTAAAACTTTTATTGAATTTTTTGAAACAATGTTGTCAGAGTTACAAGTGAAAGATTCAGTTAATAATAATTCAATTGAAATGGTCTCAGAAATATCTCCTAAATCAAAACAGACCACAACAGTCAGTTGGACATAGGTCTTTCAGCCCAAATGTGGCTAATTGTTCTCTAGCTGGCAGTCTACAGTGCCAGAGGGTCTTTCTCCATGGCTCAGTATTAGGTCATTTATATGAAGCTGAAAAGCTTGAGCAGATAATTACAAAAGATGACCCCAGAGTATGCACCTGAGCTCTGAGGTCCATACTAAAGTTTAGGCTCAAAATCATGAAGTAACTTGAGCTGCGTGTCATGCCTTGCAGGCATGTGCTGTGACCACTCACCCATTGTCTTTCCCAAGGGTGGGTGTCTCCTCTTTCAAGGTGGAAAATGTGAAAAGGTCAGCTGTCTGCTTTCTGGGTTGAGGGGAGACAAATGTTTAGACCTTGACTGTCTTGAGAAACAGGTTTCTTGTTTTCCAACCTTATTTTTTTCCTGTGGATGTATTTATAGGTTCATGCATTTTAGCAACTTCATAAAGGATGCTTTTATGGCAGCAGTGGCATATAGCATAGGTAGATGGCAATTATTTCCCCAGTGGAAAAAAAAAAAAAAAGGATTAAAAGAAACAGCAACTTAGGTCTTTCAAAATGTAATTAAAACCATTTATAGCAAAACTACTATGTCTGGGGAAAAATAATATCTACCTGACTGGCCCATGACACTGACAGACAAAAGAGAATCAGGCAATAGCAGGAAATCATCCAAGTTCATGGGGAACCAAAATCTTGAAATGAAGACTTTAAACAGTATAGGTTGGATGTCTTGGAGCTCTCAGCATGCATAAATTCAGCGGTTTTGGCATATTGCAATTTTTAAATAGATATGAAGAACTGAAGAGCTTGTATGACTGCTTTTTGAATATTCTGGTTAGTACTGTGTTTGCCCTTATGGCCATTAGAGAAATGCATTTCTATTCCCTCAGTCTTTTTTTTTTTAGTATGTGTATAGTAGTATGGAGTAGGTAAGAAGTTATGTACTGATCAATTAAACAGGTAAAAATGCCTTTCTATGGTACACCTAGTTCCAGTGCACATAAAAATAATACTGTGTTACAGCTCTGATTCTCAGTGTTCCACTGCTACACATAGGTAAGCCCACAGACAGATGCTTTGCTAGTTTATGGTCTTTGAATACAAGCATTTTCACATTATTCCCCTAAAAGGTACAACTGTGGAACAATCTCATAAATATGCTAAAAAACTTGAAGGGTTAGAACCAAGCAATGTCTCCTTCCTTTAGCAGAACAGATTCCAATTTCACATATCAGCTGATGAAAGAAACTGAAAAGAATGGGAGATAGAGTGGGAGGAAAATCAGTCTAAGGACTGTGCAAAAAGAGTCAGATTTTAGGCGTGCAGACTTCTCAGTATTTGCATTTCTCATAATATTTGGCATCCACTGCTCCTTTCTCATCAAACAGAATGCATATATGATGTCAGCTTTTAAATCTGGAACTGTATTGTTTTCAGGACCAACATTAATGATTTATGTCAAGCAATGAGCATCTGAAAGTTCCTATTGGTTACTACCAATTCTTCATCTATTGAGACTGTAAAGGGGCGCAAGTTTAAGCGATGACGTATGCTCAGCACTTGCCCAGGTGTTGCTGGAGTGCTATAAATCTGTCCTGCTCTTTGTTGCTGGCCTGTGTACCTACTTACTGCACTTCAGAGTTAGACCCAAGTCCTTTCCTTGCTTTGTAAGAGCCGCAGCGTGGGAAGCCAAATCCGCCCTCTCTCGCCTCCCTGTGATACTGCACGCAGCTGAAATACACAGGGTTTTTTATGGCATGCTGCTGCGTTTTGAGTCATACAACCATATTCTCCCAGCTCGTAAATGGTGAAGTGTGAAGAAATATATTAAAAGCTTCATTCTCCTTTGGATAGTTCTAGACAGGCTTTCTTGTAGTAGTAGAGAATGAGATCATTTCAGGGAGCAATATCCCTGAGCTCAGTTATCCCATCAGCAGAGCCCACAGGTATCCTTTTTTTTTCAGAACAGACCATGTCAGTTTGAAAACACTGCTATATGGAACTGGATGTGCTTCTTCACATTTCATTTCTTTGAAAATTTTGTGCCCTAACTTACTTATTTTTGGCCAATACCAAGATCAGGCAAATTTCATTTTACCTGTATTGCAAACTTTTTACCTGTATTGCAAAGAGATGCTCACTTCCTGTATCACATCACTGTTCACAGTATCCTAACCTGTTTTCTTTTCCTTTCTAGCATATAGAAACGCTGCAGAAATAGTTCAGTATGGAGTGAAAAACAACACCACCTTTCTTGAATGCACACCCAAATCTCCTCAGGCTTCTATTAAATGGCTGCTACAAAAAGACAATGACAGGAGGAAAGAGGTGAGCAAAATGAGCAGTTGCTCATGTGTCAGCATCTCATCTACTCCTGAGACCAAAGAGAGGGAGTATTTATGTTTTCATCAGACAGCTCAGCTACAGTGAAGCTGGAGAATTTGCATGAATTCAGGACAGTGATCAGCACTTCACTCAAGTAAATAAGGACAGGCTCTTCAGTATAGCTGGGGCTTTCCTCAGCCTCAATGATTTCTATTGGATCAGAACAGCTATTACAAAATTCCTGTTAACCGTTAAAATCAGGGAATTAATTAATTTTTCCTTCATACCTTATTAATTGCAAACTGAAGATTTGGAGCACTCAGGACTTCTTACTGATCCAAGGAAATAGGCATAAAAGCAATAAACTGCACAAAGTTCGGGAAGAAGTCAGAATGCAGTAGCCCTTCTACACTATTGAAGAGATGAAAGGCAAAAGTGGGAGAAATGTGAAAGGTTTCTTTAGCAAAAAACTAGTCCAGTCTAAGAACACGTATTGACAAAAGCATTTCTCCACCATGGTGCAATCACATTTTCCATTACTGCACTCTCTAAGGCTCTCAAGTTTCAGCACTGTAATACACAGGATGATTGTTTATGGGGCATGTGCCTTCCTTAAGTAATATAAAAGGGGAAAAAATCCATTCTAAATCCAAGGCAGTTACTATATGAATAAAAAAGTACATCTTTCAAAAAGAACTATTACATAATACAGTGTCTGTTGATAAATTATAAATACTGAAAAGCATTATTCTCATGTTAGGCCATTTTCCAAAATCAGAGGACTTTCAAAGCTTTCATGCTGTTTTTCAAAGACTCAAGACATGTCCTGCCAATTCAAGTGCAATTCTTTAACTCTTTTCTTCAGCAGAACATCTCCCTTCTTGTTCATATGTTCAATAACTATATTGGAATCAATGCAAGACAAACTAAAGCAATCAATGGGTTAATTACATTTCAAGCTGTCAGATTTTCTGGAAGTCTTACCTCTGCAATGTCTATGAAAGTTTACAATAGCAGAACAGCATAATAAATAAATGAATTCCAAAGAGAATCTCTAACAGAACAACATAATAAATAAATGAATTCCAAACAGAATCAGGTACAATGCAAAGTACAGTGACAAAATAGAAAAATCAGTCATAAAAATACCAGCACTGGTATTTTGTCAGAATGGGTTAAATTAGTAATTTTTATTTCACGGCTGATATGTGCACAGTCAGGTGATAACTCAAGAAGCTGTGGTACCTTGCTTCCTTCAGATGATGTGACCATCTCCTGGGACTGTCCAGAATCTGAAGCCAGGAAGGAAATAGGAGAATAGAAAAATTGCTCTTGGTTTCCAAAGTCTCATGACGCCACTGAGGTGAAAACGTCTATACAAGACTATAGACTCTGCAGTGCAGACACAGTTCTTCACAAGTTAGCCCCAGGAACCTGCTCAAGGTCAAATTATTTAACTAGCAGCCACTTTGTATTCAATGCCAGCTCAACCTCCGGTTGTGCACTTTTCCCCCATCAAGTCTCAGCAGCAGTCTCTGATACTGGAAGAGACATTCCCAGAGGTGTAACCCTGGCAAATTAAAGTTAACTTCCTCAGTTCTGCTATTTGAACATTATGAAAACTCTTCTTTCATGTAGTCTCCAGGTTTGCATCTTTGTCTTCATCCTGATCAAATCTATTGCAACATAATGAATAAAGTTTTGAAGTCATTCTTTAGTGACACTTACCTACCTTGAGGTAGTTTCTCTCCTAATAGTAGCAATAACTGTGGTCTCTGGGAGATGTGATAAAAGCAAAGTATGGTACCTTTAAGAAACCCTCTAGGAAGGAAAGAGGTGTTTGAAGAGAGACTTACCATGAGAGGTCCAATACTCTGCTGTTCCATAACATTTCCTAAAAAGTGCCTTTTGACTTTTTGCTATGTAGGTCAAGCTGAATGAGAGGATCATAGCTACTGAGCAAGGACTCCTCATTCGTTCTGTCCAAGACAGTGACCGGGGACTTTACCACTGCATTGCAACAGAGAACAGCTTCAAGCAGACTTTAGCAAAGATCAACTTCAAAGTGCTGGATTCAGAGATGGTAGCCATCATGACTGACAAATGGTCCCCTTGGACCTGGGCCAGCTCAGTGCGAGCACTGCAGTTCCACCCAAAGGACTTTGTGGGAGCTTTCAGCCACTCAGAAATGCAGATGATTAACCAATACTGCAAAGACAGCAGACAGCAAGGTCAGCAGAGGGAAGAACCCCAGAAGATGAGAGGGGACTACAGCAAACTAAAGGCTCTTATCAGTAGCAGGAAAAGTAGAAATAGAAGGAATCAGTTACCGGGATCTTAATTTTATTTTGTAGTAAGAGATATCTTTGTCCTCACTATAGGGGGCTTATATTTGTCTATTGAGAACAAATTTGAGCAAATCTGATAAATAATATTAATGAAAATCCAACAAGTCTCAGAAAAGATCCATCCCCCCAAAAAATGCAGTGTAACTTAACTAAAGAAAATAATTCAGAGCATTTTCTTTCCTAGATGCTTACTGACTAGGTTAGGCTCTGTCCTAGATTCAGAAATGGGTATTTATCTTAAGCCAGATTCACCATTAACATCTCAGTATTTAATTACAGCTGAACAGAAGGTTTTACAAAATCAATGCATTATCTTTCAACTCTGAACATGAACCAGCCAGACTCCTGATGAAAGAATCTGGGTTAAGATACATGCTCAAAGCAGGACTGTACTAAGATTTCCTTGCACTGCATTTGAGAGCATGAGTTTCTTCTTGTTTACTATTCAATATTGGGTTTACAGCTTTCACTCATTGTTCAGATCATATGAATGCATGCAGATAGGAAACAAGGAAAGTATAGTAGAAATGTTTCATTCATTCAGAGGTCAAATGAAGGAATGAGTAGGAGAAAAACCAAAAAAAAAAATACTTTATCAGAGGAAACACTGATTATTGTGCATAGTATGAGTTGTAATAAATTAATGAGTTCTGGAATGTAACTTAAAATATCTCTGCTCATATTGATTTTTATTAAAATAGAGTGTCCTGTAACACTACATAGCTTTATAAATGGCACTAAGTTAACATGAGAATGTTCATTTTACATACAGTTTTGAAGAGCACCTAAGTGACTTAGGTATTTTAGCTATTTTCAAAGAATTATACTCCATTTTGTTTGAAGGGGAGAATGTGTGTATATTGTATGGTGTTTTACTTCAAAATGAATAATACAGATTAATCTGATCCATGATTAAATTGGAGTTGGCCTGAGATGCGGAAACAAGTCATGAGCATCTTTGAAAATTTTAAAAAGTCATTTTTCCAACTCTCCTCTCAAAGGTGCAAACATTTTAACTAGCATTTTTAAATTAAACCATTTCCATTTTACAGTCTTTGTACCCTTTTTCTTTCCAATGTTATATTCACAATTTCCTGTTATTTTTAGTTTTCTGATGAAAATAAGATCAGGAAAAGAAAAAGAAAAATAAGAGGTAAAAATAAAAGTAAAGAATGGATTTGGGTCAAAATTTTTGCAGAAATATTTTTGTTTAAGAAGCAGCTGTCAGGTCTGATCAGTATGTTTAATGGAAAGTTGAGTAAATGTGCATCAAACTATGCTAGGAAAAGCTATCACTTTCTGGTTTTGAGCAACACTAATGCCAGAAAAATTGGGACAAATCCTCCTCATTCACTATGTAAGAGTGTTCCAGAAGCCACTAATCTGTGTAAAGGAGATAGATAACAGGGATTAAAAATATATAAGTACCTTAGAAAAAATATGGCTTATTCTATGATCTTTTATGATAGTATACAAAAATATAAACCAATGTTCAGCTCAAAACCGAGCTATGTTCAGCTCAAAAAAAAAAAAAAGAAGTTATATTTCTGTTAAAAAAATGAGTGAAATTAATTTCTATATCCAGAGAAGATAAGAAAAAATATTTTTAAGAAGTTGTTAGTTCCAGCCAGTAGCAGAAGGATACTGTACTTTAAAACATAGTTTTAAACATTTTAATGGGTCTTTGTTGAAACTCTTTGGGCATTATTTTGATTCTGCTTCTATTAGAATACTCTGGGAGTAACTTTACAGCATGTAGAACACCTCTGGGTTTATGCCAGTAGGAATTAAGATCTAGTGCAATGGAGGTAACTCTGGTATTTACCTGATATCAGTTACTTTATCAGTAACTTTATCATTATAAGCATCACTTTATCACAGCATGATGCAGAACAGCTGGGAAATGGGCCCTGAGTGATCAAACCACTTAAACACTGTCTCTTTGATGCTGGTGGGAGCTCTTTGAATTTAAATTGTGTGTTTACTGTTTGCTTCAAAAGGGATGGCAATGCCAGCCTGCTCATATACTGTCATCTGGTTAAGTGCTTTCCTTAATCAAGACCTAAATACATATTTCTACAACATGTAGCCACTGGTATTTAAGATCCTTTTTATGGAAACCATCAGGAAGTTTTCTCTTTGACTAGAGAGGTTGGTGAGCTTGGATCTGGCCCCAAGAGCTGCAAAGCAGACTTTGAAGTTACTGAAAAAACAGGAAAATGAGATGGTTAAGGAAAAATAAGGTTATTATTTATTTCTCTGTCCCCACCCCAGCTGACTTTCAGTGCAGCATACTACTCTTTATTTTTCTGAGAATGACTGACTTCTGAAGTGTGTAAGTGACAAACCAAAAATTGACATTAAATAGAACTACCTCCTGGAATGACATCACTGCATATATTCTGTTTGCTGCCATGCTCTTCATATATTCCCAGCAGATTCACTGCAGAGTTACTATTATATTAATGTCTGTTGCAAGGATCATAATTGTTTCCAGATGGAATATGATGATTAATAAGTATTTAATGGTACAATTTATCCTTTCAGTGGTTAGCTACAGTAATATTTTAATAGCCCCCAATTAGGCCTCAGAAATTAGTTACACTGTTTTCTAATAGAACATTGGCAATAAAGGATTCCTTTAAAAAAAATCAGCATAGCTCAGATTTTCATATGATTATAAAATAATATTTTTAAAGCTGCTTCATATACCATTATTATGGTATGACTGTTTAAGGGATTATACTTAAACTAACATTTTTCCTGCTGCATGAAAACTTCAGCATATATATAATAAGCTTCTGTCAGTGCATAACCGGTCCAAGCTACCACGGTTTAGCAGCCTTCCTTTGTGTATAGAGTAGTCAGGAGCCAGATGCTCAGCTGGTATAAACTAATGTGACTTCCTCACTGTCCGTTTAGCTACTGTGGTTTATACCAGCTGAGGGTTTGGCCCTCAGTGTACAGAAAAGGCAAACTGCAATTTTTGTTTCTTTAGAGCAGCCCCTCTACTGTAGGTAACACCAAAACTTAAGACTGTAATATTGTTTGTGCTATTTAATACCTCCTATTTTGAGGATTACTAAATAATGTATATAATTTTATTTCTTAAGAAGTACAAAAGCAAAATGACTTCTAGGCAAAGCTTCACCAAATGTAAAGATATGTTCTCTGCTAAGAACTTCACCATGAGCTGATATTTTTTTTGGCTATTTTTATTTTGGGTAGTTTGTAAAGTTTGCTGAAATCTTGACCTAACAATGTGTTCTTTGCAGTTGTTGTTACTGTAGATAAGCGTGTTTTATTAAGCAAATCTTGTTTTTATAAGTGTAGGTATGTGTATAAGTTCCTAGCATGATGAAACTGTCATTACAGTGAATATGCATTATATAGTGTGTAAGAAAGAACAAAATGTAGTTTAACATAGTGCTATTTAATTAAATATCCAAAATACTATTTGCCTGACAAAATAAAGTGTGTTGCAACAACTTAAAAATTTGGTTTCACCTTCATAGATGTGTGTTAGAAAAAGCAATCCCATAGACTTTCTTGAACAAGTTCAAGAAAATACTGGGAGCATCAGGTATTGCCACTGACCAGTTCTGAGCCCTGCTCAGCATTCATGAAGAGTCAGATTCTTTCAGACTTTACCCCTTATGAAGACCTGGCATATAAGCAAGTTAACTACTAGAAGTATAAAGTCAATCAGGAATATCTGACTACAAAAGGGAAGTGTAAATACTTTCTGCTTTTATTCCAGTGTGGAAAACAGAATGCAACCAAACAAAACCCAAGTGTATTCTATGAGATCCTGCTGGTGAAACAAATTGTGCTGTTCAGCGTTGTCTTTCAGTTGGGACTCTGCGCAGCTTTGCAGGGGAGGCAGGATGGTGGGGCTGCCGGCAGGGAGCCACAGCTTCCTCCCATATCCTGGCCTGTACTTGGATTGAAATAACCTGACACCTACAGTAGGCTCCTTTTTCCTGCGTCTATTTTCCAAGCAGTGTTATTACTGCTCTTCTTATCATCTGTTTTTTCCAGATGGATTTAAACAAGAATGCATGCGGCTTTCTCAGTTCTTTGGGATAACAATTAGAAATTCCATGTCACAAATACTGACCTTCACAGCAAGGTTCTGGATCGTTAAGCCTGGATTCGATTTCCCAGATAGATAGGTTCCTGCAAGGCTTTATGAGGTGTGAGTGGATAAGATTACCTCCCTCCAGGATTTCCCTACTGGCTGGACCCTAGATGTGCTGATATTGGATAGTTACCTGGTCATCTCTCAGGCCAGTTTGTGTCAGAAGCTGAGATTTTGAGCACTCCCACATGCTGTAGAAAATGTTTGGATTACACTTTTAAAAAAAGCTGGACATTTACAGAGTTTTGCACTCTGAGAAACTTTTCCCAGATCTGATCCTCTGTCATTATATCCTGTTCAGTTATCTTTAGCTGATCTTCTCCCCCTTCTGCTATTTTCCCCCTCCCACAGGGTTTCAGCATGGTTCAACACTTACTGCTTTGGTTCCTTAGTTCCAAGCAGTGGCAAAACAAGACATGGGAATTCTCTGGACATGAGATGTGAAATCTTCAAGGGTCTGAGCTTTCTCCTTTTTCTTTCAAATGCCTGTTGGAATATTTTATTTATTTATTCTATCTAGGAGCTACTGCTACAGATGATAGGTCTCTCTTCTGGTGACAAGACCTTTCTCAGGTGTCCTTAAAACAAAAGTAGGATGCAAAACCAACAGTCTATTGCGATGCATGTGCCCATGCGGGATCCCCGCTCACAGGGCAGTATAAAGTGCAGCCTCCCCTATGCAGCCACAGAAGCCCGGAGAGGATCAGTGAAAAGTATTGCCTGAACAGGAGGTACTGCTGACAACAGGGTGGCTCCCAGTGCTACAGGATGATTGTTATCTCTGGAATTAATTGTTGCCTTCAAAATTAAGTCGGCAGATAGAATTCGGCAGGATAGGCCATAAAAACAGGTCGAGGCAATGTGGCTTTTGCCTAAAGCAATGGGCTGCCTCAGGAGACCAATACTTCATTATTCTTTGCACTGCAGCTGTCTTGCTAAGCCTTTCTCATGTGCCCCAATGTGGCCTGGGGAGAAGTCACTTCATGTGTTATGAGCCCAAATAAACTATGTACAGATATTCACCAACTGGTTCCAGACAGATACATATATGAAACTGCCTGCATATAAAATAGCTTTCCATTCTGTACAGTATTTGCTGATCCATTTAGCTTCCTTTAACATTAATGTGTTATTTTGTACAAGCATATAACATGTTATTTTATACTTTTATACATATTTATACATACATATTTTATACGTACATGTAAGTTCCTTTAACATGAAATGTATGTATTCTCTTTCAACATGGGCAACATCAGACCTTGCAGTCCCAACACATGAATAGCCTGTGTGTAGAGCAGTTATCCTCTCTGAGAGCATTTTAAAAGACAACTAGTCATCAAAAGCCCTTTCTTCTAATCACTCCCCTTTCTAACTTACCTCCTTTTGCACTATCTCAACAAGAACATCCTTCTAGCATCAGGAGACTAGCACAGTGTAAGGAGTAAAAAATGTACTGTCCTTTAACATGTCTAATCTAAACTAAAGACTGAGATTTAAAGATGCTTTGCAATTCTGAACACTCCAAGACACAAATTCAACACAGCTGGCTCAGCAGTCAACGAATAATTGCTTTACAGTGACAGGCTGTCCTGTATCCCAGGATTCATGATTGGATTTTATGTGCAGCTTTACAAAGCAAACAGTGTTTGTGTATTCTTAGCACTGTATCAGCTTCATTACTCCTGATTGGAATGCCAGCCTTATAAACAAATTTTAATGTTTGCTGATCTCCACACTCAAAATACTTTATGCCAAAGGATTTCAAAATATCCAACACTTTTAAAAGCTTTTTTTTTCAAAGGGTTTAAAAAAAGCTAAGATGGCCATTTTTGTTGTCAGTGGGCAATGAGAATCAATAGCCGTACTGTTTTCTAGCTGAGCAACTTGTACAGCAGCATATAGCGTGGGGAAAGAGAAGAAAAATGCATTTGCATAACCATAGGCTCACAACCCTCTTGGGTAGCTGTTGTTCCTTGACTCTTTGCAGTAGTTCTTGTCCCAGTATCTGTTCTCTTTGACTCCCTTTCAAAGTTACCTAAGAGTTATAAGATTCATACTTGCTTTCAAGTTGACACCTTAGGATGTGATGTCCAGGGTGGCCTTTCAGGCTTTTTGTTTAATAAGACCTTAGTAAAAATAGTATTATGTATAATATATGTAAAATATATTATGTATAATAGTATTATGTATAATAATCTATGATGTCTGTCTAAACAGTTTTAGAAATTGATATCATATTTGCAAAAAAAACTACAATTTTTTGAAGGCTTTTCTCAAAAAGATGGACAGAGAAGAACAGGAGCCCAGAAAAAAACAGGGCAATGCAATATGCCATGACCTTTAGATGAACACTGTGAACATGGACTTGCATGTTGGCATAAGATGGAAAAATATGATTCTTTCAGGCTTAAAGGTCCAATCTTGCCAGAGGTTAAAGCTCAGGAAGATTATTGTCCTTTCCTTGCTCATAGCAAAGATTTGGTGGGGCCCTTTCGAGAGCTTCCATGTGCCCCCTTAATTTTGTTAAGAATTCAACCATTTTTTGAGAGCTTTCAAAAAGAGCTTTCAAAAGCTCTTCTTTGCTTAAGATTTTACTCTGCCTTTTCTGCATGGACTGCCCTTGTTCCTCTCCTCAACTGAACTCAGGCTAGTAGTCCCAGAGGGGTTCCTTTAATTTAGCTGATTTAATTATAAACCTCTTTCACTCCAATACTGTCAGATATATTGCCTATTACAATCTTCAAAAGATGACACACATCATTTGATTCATCAAGCTTGTCAGCCTCATAGTGTCGGTTAGCAAACAAAATATAAAGAAGTACTTCCAAGATGTTTGCAGCCTTTGAGCTGTTTGTTTTCCTTCAACAAACATCAGGACCAGACTACTTCTCTGAATGTGTATGTTCACACTCAAAAGATATTTGGGTAATATTTTGTTCTGTTTTTTTTCACCACTATATTCATATTATATTTCAGATTATTCTTCATTTCATGCTCAAAAATACAACTACCCTAGCTCAAGGATTTTGTTTTGAGGAATTTGAGATAAAGGAAGGATGAAGAGAAAATTATCAACATCTTACATCATACAGATCTATTTTTCAGATTGAGAGTCACAAATATATTTAGTTAAATTACCTAGAGGAGAACTTAGTCTGTAACTCAGAAAGGTCAATAATCAAAAGAGCTAGTCTGAGCTATCAAAAACTGTAAGGACAAAAAAGTGTTCTTAAGACTGTTTTCTTTGAGGGCAAATATCAAATGCCTTTGGCATGTAAGAGAAAGATGACCTTTATTATCACAGCAACAAGTCCATATGCCTCCTTCATGTATGTGGAACAAAAGCTTTTCTTCCCTTTCCAAGACTTCTAAGGGCTAGAAAGATTTATGATATTTACCTAAACATTGATTTGTCCTGTGCATGGATCTGCCCTGTGCTGTGTCATCCACCTAACGATGTCCGCATCTATCAGTAAATGGTTAAAGCAGAGAATAACATACCTCGTGAATTATCCAAGGCTCCGTAAGTAGGGAATAATGTTTGCTGCCATTTGGTAGCCACCTGGCTCTCTGGAGCATGCTTGTCACCTCCCAGCGCGCAGGGTTGGTGTGGTGTGGTACACACCAGCCAAAGAGCCCTAAATGGAGTTAGAGATGGTTCATTTTCGAGTGTTGCTGGAGACCAGTTATGGATTAACAAAGAAAGAATTGCCTTGCCAGTTTATTCATTCCTGTCAAGAAGGCAAACTGTTATTTTGAAAGGAGCTAGCGACACGATGGCAAAAACCACATAAGCTGAACAGAAACTTCCCCTGCATCCTCCAGCCAACTGTAAAGTCAGCCAGCAGAAATCCTGGAAATGGTACAAGCCTTGCTGCATTGAGAGCACTTGGGTTTGGGTGCCAAGAATAAATCTCACTCTGAGGGAAACCTCTGAAGTAACTGCTGTTGACTGAGCTGTTACTGGCTGTGAAGGCAGAGCTGAGTGTGGCAGACAGTGTCATGCAGTACCAGATGCTGCATCCCCACCCTGGCCCCATTTACATCAGGTTTGACATTGCCAGCGTGGGAAGAGGAGATTGTGCAGTAAGTCCCCCTTCCTTTGCCTCAGACTGGCAACTCTAGGCCTCTCCTTTGGTTCATGACAGCTACTCTGCTGTCTCCGAAAGCTGAAACAGCTATAAAGACTTAATTAAGTCAGTTCACAGCTGCTTTTCATCACCAGAATTCTGTAAAGCAGCTATTAGGTCTAGGCCATTATTTTAAGTCTCTTCAAACAAAGCACTAAGTTGTGCAAAGACACTTTCAAGACTTCTGCATCCCAAAGAAGGACACAGCACTGGTAAGGTTGATGCAATAACCAGGAAAGCTCTGATTTGCAAATAATGCTTTGTAGTTGTGTCTTTCAGTTGTAAGATGGGAGAATAGTTTTTGTAACAGTTTCTGCATGCTGCACACCTGTATTTCACTAAACAAGACACTCCTTAAGGAACATCACACCTTGAACTTGAAATTTAGCTACTGAAAAAGAGCAGAAAAAGTATAATTCACAAAAGAAGTAGAATTCAAGTAAAACCCACTCATGCTAAATTACCCTGACTCTTGTGCAATGTATTAGCTCCTTGGCTAATACACGCATCATCTAGCAATTCCTATTCCCAGATCCTAGGAAAGATCCAGCAAATACATCCTTGAAGACGTATTAAAGTGCAGCCCATCCAATGTACTCCCTTTCTCAGTTTCTTAAGCCAGGTTCCTAGTGAAAACTCCTACTGGTGTTAGTCACTTAGCTTGGATGAGTGAGGGCTGAATAAGGCCTGTGGGAATTGACTTTCAAGGAATCATGCTTAGCCTCCTTTTCCCTCTGTCCAGGATCTTCTGAATTTGAAATCTTTCTCACCACCTGACCATGAATGCTCTATATCCTCTCTCATATATTCATTCCAAGTCATTGAGAAGAGCACATATTTCCTATGATGCTATTTATTTTAAGTTACTATGGCCATAGTAACCATATAAAAACTCAGGATATTGCAAACACAGAGTAATGAGAAATTATTCAATTGATATATTTAAAAAAAAAAAAAAAAACAGAGAAAAATGGGCTTAGTAGAGTTAAGAAAAAAATCAAAACCAAAATCAGAATTAAATAATCCCCTACAGATTCTGGTATTGTGTAGTAAAAGAGAAGTTAAAATGCAACCCACTGTTGATTTTATTTGTTAAATTGCTGTCAGAACTGTGACAATTTTATTTATCTCCATGCCCCAAACCACCCAGATCCCCAAATAACAGTTTTATTTCCTCCACACTGAGTAACAAGATGACTAAATAATTTCTCCACTGGAGGTTCTCACAAGTGGGAAGAACAAGGTTTCATTTCACGAGTGGACACAGCCCTGAACCAAGCTGTGAGACATACGACTTTGCAACGCTGGCTGTTCTGTAATGAGGCTGATTAGTTCAACAACTGTACCAACACTATTAACTGTCAGTGTGATGAAGTGTGAGTAAGGGCTTTTGCTAACTTGAAGTTGCCTTTGAAGTCGGCTAGGTGGTGCTAGAGCATGATCCTATATTACATTAACGCGCATATGACTTACATTCTCCACACTGTTGGTCAGAGAGTACTTAAAACTTGTTGTTACAGCAGGCCTCCACACTTAAAAATTGTAAAGTGAGCCATTTCTACAGTCCAGCCCTGGACCAGAAATTAGTCACAGTGCCCCATTAACTAAATATCGAGTTGATTTTAAGGACAGAAATTAATAATAATAATAATTAAATCCTTTCCATTACTGTAGTGTACACCTTGGCAATGTACTGGTTCTTTCTATCTCTGAAGGTTATTTTGTCTTCCTCACTATCAGAAGTTGTACCAGCTCTGCAGTTTAAATTCTCCTTGCCACCACAAATCTTGACCTTGCTCTCCCTGGCTGTCTTTGCAGGGTGGTTCTGTGTTATTGTTTGTTTGCAACTCACTCGGGTCTCCCAACTGAAGAAACATATGATGTAATTAATATGGGAGAGCTGCAGAGATGTTTGAGCACAGCCTGAATTTATATGTTCCTTTGGCTGGTCAGAAAATTGGTTATGATTCAAAATGAATGTGTCATCCCACATCTCACTCTCCATTCTG
Source organism: Forpus xanthops (assembly GCA_032466535.1). Classification (NCBI taxonomy): domain Eukaryota; kingdom Metazoa; phylum Chordata; class Aves; order Psittaciformes; family Psittacidae; genus Forpus; species Forpus xanthops. Next base: position 6,693 of record JASSUY010002561.1, on the reverse strand, counting down.
TGGACAGCTACACACGCACAGCAACAGCTGAAATGAAAATATTAGTCTCAGAGGACATTGAACCTCCAATACACTCACCTTCTCATATCATCACTGACCCCAAATTACATACTGGCCTTTCCACAAAGATAAAAAAAGGGCTTGAACTGCTGAAAATGAATTATAGCAAATAAATGCAATGTGTGCCAGTACAGTCCTAATATTCTGCTTGTAAGCAGTTGTTGGCATTTTATTACTAGTTTTGGGAAGATTATTTGGACTTTTCCTGATGCATGCCAGCTGACTGCTGTAAAGCCTGCAGGAAGAGCATGGCCACCACTGCACAGCAACTTCCAGCCACACAAGAAAGCTGATCACAGCTCATCTACTGCAGTGTTTGAAAAATAACAGGAGATTCTCTTTCCCTCCAATCTGAAAACTGGAGAAACAAAGAGATGTTTGGTTTTGTTTGTTTTGTTTTTTTTTTCTGGAGAAAATGCAGAAAAAAAAATAACTGAAAGAGAGAAAGCACTTTTCTGGTAAAGTAAATATTGGTGCAGCTGTTTACTGCTGTATTTACTGAGGAAAACAATACCTCTGTGAAATCAAAGGGCTTTCAAACAAACATTAACACACTTTCTGGAGGAGTGAGTTTCAAATTATTACAGAAAGACCTTTGTTGTGAATGCAGAACTTGTTGATTCATTTATGCAAGCTTTGCTGTTGTCAGTCTTCCCTCTTGAGCAAGACAGATGTTGAGCAAGACTCAGGATTCAGTGTTGGGCTGCTCCATGTAGTAGGCTCTGGGTTGGATTTTCAGTGCAATTTGTACAAAAGGGAGGTTTCAGTGCTCAAAGAGAACAGTGTGCTGGTTTCTCTGCCAAGTGAAAGTCCTGAACACTGTGTTATTGAGGGTTGCAAGATTTCTTTCACCTTTCTTCTCTTTTCTATGGAAAGCCAACCATCCTTAGCAAGAGAGACTTAGATTCCCCATCTCAAGATGCAATGAAGGAGCTAGTCTCAAGTTGGTGGAGAGAAGCAGTTTAAAATCTCTTCTGGCTGGGGAGGGATTGGCATTTGAGTTAGGCCTATGGCCTAACTGAAAAGGGAGGAGGATAGGAGTCTGTGACTGAAAACGGAGGAGAGGAGGAATCCTTCTCTTGATTTGCTTAACTGGTGTTGCACATAGTCAGAGAACAACTACAGGCTCATGTTTTGTAACTGGAATAACACCTTCTTTGGAAAGCCTCAAAAATCCTATAAAGGAGGTGTAATGTCCTGATATTATAACCATATATAACCTCTGGTAATACAATGCATGTAATACTAGCTGAGATAAGCCTCAGCATATCTGCCTCCTGGGATGACTGAAGAGTCAAGCACTAGAATTGAGGAAAAGTATTAACACCAACACCATGGACCAACCAAAAGTCTTCATATGTACCAGCTCACTCAGAGGCATGCACTGGCACATGTGCAGTGAGTGCCCTGAGCTCATTCTCCCCTTCCCTCAGCTTTGAGTGAAAGGCAGCATACTCTGAAGAGTACATACCTCCTTCACATTGCACTGCAACAGTGCTTAGAGGCTCCAGGTCAGAGCAGTAGTCTTCCGCTCTTGGCTCTCTTCAGATACATTAGTAGGTCAACAAGGAACTAAAAAGGCAAAAGGAGTCACAGGGCAGGATAGCTGAAAGGCTGCAGTGAGACTGAGCGGTACAGGTGGATATACCTGGATGCTCATTGAACTACCTGCGCTGCTGGGAAGCTGCTCCCAGGAACTGCCTCCTCCATCCTTTCCAGCTTCCAAGCACCACAAGCAGATGGGAGGTACAACATTAACGTTCTTTCTGAGAGAGCAATTCAGAGTGCCCAGCACACCTCTATGACCACAGCAACCCACCTGATCCAACTTGATTTTAAATTATCTCATTTAATTGCAGGAAATGGCCTTTGGCCTTATGCCTTTGCTTTTAAAAGGATTGCTTCAGCTCCAGTCATTATATTTATACATGAACCACCCACTTTGATATGGAAATTGCTGCAGCCCAAGGGGATTTCATTAAGTAATTAGGGAGGAGGGCATATAATGTCATTTTCTGTAACTGGATCTGCAGAGCCAATCAATAAGTGACCATATGTCCATGAATCAGAAGCATTTTGATACCTTTATCACCCCTGTGAAAAAAAAGAACAATGCAGGAGGGATCTCCTTCATCTTTGACACAATCTTGTGGTCTCAGGCATATTTTCATTGCTTAAAAGAATCACACAAGCCATGCTGTCATACCAAACTGAACAAAGAAGGCAGATTTATTGTCTGCCTGGAAAAGCATGGCAACCAGAAAGCTTTGTGGTTCCAAGTTGAGGGCTTGACAAGCACTGCAAGAATAAAACCTGCTTTATATCAGAGATTTCATAATCAGGCCATGTTTTGCACTTATATTCCAAGTTTGCTACTCTTAAAGGTCAGTTTTGTTCTGAGTCTGAAAGAAATACGTGGTATTAAGTGCTAATGCAGCTGTAAATACTGCTTTCTAGCTTTCTTTTTATTTTTTTCTTCCTGTTCTGTTGGCTAAAACCCTGAACAGCTGGTGTTTGCTAGATTGAATTCTTAGGGTGAAGAATTTGTCCTACACACACAGAACGTGTTCATTCCTCAGGAATCAAATGACAACACCAGAGCTAAACAATATGTATAGCATACGATTTGTTTTGCACTGTTATTTCTCCAGATTTATTAACTTTTGACTGCAAAGCACTGATTTTCAGTAGAAAAATGCATACAAGACAGAGCAAAACCTTTTACTGGGAGGTGTTATTTGCAACTTCACTCAATGCTTGCTTTCACACCTTCTTGTTTGCAACACTCAATCTCTAAACATAGGAATTACATAAATGAGTTTTTATTTACAAGAAACCTCTCATTAAGGCAGTGTCTTGAACCAACACTGACTGCACTAATGGAAAAATTTCCACTTATTTGAAGGCAGACCAGGTCACCATTTGCAATAGCTCACACATGGTTTGCAAACCAAACCTGTGTTATTTAAATGGCATGCATTATAGTCTAGTTTTGGGTTATACTTATCAGCTGCTCTTTTGGGTAGGTATCAGTAAGGTTCCTGATCAATCAGCCTACAGTCAAATTTTCAGGGCTTTTTACAACCAGAACAACCTGACCCTAGGGCACAAGCTCTAGAGGTAGCTGACTGTTATTTAATGCCTGCTAAAATTAATAGGTGTCATAGGTGTAAGCAGTTCTTCAGTTTTTAATGCCATGAGTGTGAAGATTTAAGCTTTGTTAGACAGGACTTCTGACTAAGGGTAGTGAAGGTCCACTTGTGACCACCAAGATCTGGAACCATGGTCTGGAAAATGAGTAAAGGACTTTCATCCTTTGATATCACAATTACAGAATGCCTCAATCCCTGCAAAAAAAAACCTGTGACTCTTTTCAAATCCTTTTACAAATCCTGTAAAGCTCAGAAATTTAAGGCATCTGAAAATGACTGTGCCCTTTCCTAGCAGAAAGGCAGGCCCCGTGATGCTGCCAGCCATGAAGGCTGCCTAGCCTTAGGTTCTGCAACAACATGTTGCCCCATGCTCTGACCCAACTGTCCGCATACACAGAGTAGATTAGGACATGCATTTTTTGCATTGAAGCATAGAGTTCTTCAAGAAAAGGAGCTGCATGGTATTTAGAGACATTAAATAGATCCAAGGGATATTTACACATCTTTTTCCCTATTGTCTTAATTTTCATTTTGTTGAGTTGTGATGGCAAAGTTGGTCAAGAGGGTGGGGCTGCACCCATTTGAAGGACCATGGTGAGTATAATCTTCTCCAATGAGTTTCTATTGCCTCCCTGCTGGTTATCTGACTTTAGTACTCTGAATAGTTGGGGATTTCAGGTACATTTGTGAAGAGAGTTGTAAAAGAGTCACTATCAAAGAAATAAGTAGCTATCAAGGAAGAATTGGGTGAGGAGGGTGTGATGCAGTATACAACATCTTGGGCGTGTTTGCAGATCATGTACTGGAGAGTACAAGTAGTACACTTTTTACATCTTACCAAGTAGTACACTTTTTGTTCTTTTTCATGTGTTTATGTTATAACCATATCATGCATGCAAGCAACTGGCTGCTTCACAATATAGCTTTTTGCATGCTTGTTAGTTGTCATTGCCTGCCTGGAGGAGCCACCAACAGCCACTGCTGGGATGGCAGGAAGAAGACCGACAGGGACAGGAGTAGGGAAAAGAGTATTTTATATGTCAGCAGCTGTGTGTGCTCCCTGGTGAGTCAGCAGCTGGAGATGAATTCATGCAATGGCAGCTTGTGATGGAACCTTTGGCAAAGCCGGTAATGGAGAAAGTTTAAAACACGTTGCATATTTGTCATTTTAACATGTTTCTACCACCTACTCAGACCTGGATATGCTCTCACTGCCCTTCAGGCACTCAGCATGAATGCTTCATCTTCACAAGGGATGCCAAGCTACCATGAGCCAAGCTTCAATCCAGCAAGATATGCTGCAAAGCTCATTTGCAGAGCTAATTTGGAAAATGGATACAAGTCTCTAAATCATTTAAAAGACAACAACACAAAAGCCTTCACTATTGTACCAGCTCCCCAAAGGATCACCTCTGTGCCAAGCTCAGTTTGTATGGGTAAAGCTACTGAAAACTTATTTTTCTTAAGCAAAAGGTAAGTGCGCAAAAAAGCAATTTCAGTCACTAGTCAAATGTAGAAGATTTCTTGTTTAAAATATATTAAAAGATCAATTAGGTATTTATATGTATGTAAAAGCTATTTGAGAAGTTTTATACTAAATTACTGGAAAATTTATGATTAAATCCTCATTCTATAATTGCTACAACAAACTTCCATGACACATAGTGGCAATTGGACACACTTATATTCAATGTCTCCTCATACTGGATGTAGGCCAGTCAGCTAAAACTGTATCTTCAGGACATCCCCACATGCATATTGCAAATACAAAGAAGGAAACCTGAAGGCCAGCTATTTGACACTTTATCTGCTTAGCAACAGAGTTAATTTTTGATGTAACATCTTAGTCCTTATTTCTCTGAGAAAAACTGAGTACAGTTTTGACCCTCTGACCATACAATGAGATATAAACTGATCATCCATCATTGTGAAGAGTTTCTTGAGAGTGTTACAGGAAGTGCTTTCACCTAGGTATTAGGATGTCATCTCACTGGGATGAGAGATCATAACCCACAACTTCTCCAGCACAGACTTCAGCATTTCTTTTTTTTTTGTGAGCAATTATATATAAAATTATATATAAACCCATGCATACAGATATTTATGTATCATCCATCCCACAATCCACAAATAATCAGTGCTGGGAATCAAGTGGTCAAACCCAACAAAGTATTATTGATGATATCTTCAATTTCTATGTGATTGAATTTCAGGGGGGATTCAAAAATTTCTTGTCTCTTGTCTGAAGTATATCAATACTAAAAAAAAGAAAAAAATATTTTTTTTAACAGAAACCTACTTTTGAGAAATTATTTCAACAACCATTTCAAAGACCTTTTATATTTTTAATGTTTTTAGCTTTAAAAACCTGATCATATAAAGAAAAACATATAACATGGGGGTTTTTACTAAGTTTGATTTTCTAAATAAAAGAGAGACTGCTATCCAATCTTCCTAACTCGAGGAAGCATACATATGTTATACTTAAAGACAATAAATACACACAGAAGAATATGTACTTTATTTCCAAAACCAGTAGACATAGGTGAATAGTTACCTGCCCATAATTTCAGCTAGACCTGATCAGCTTGCTGAGGTGCCGGTTCTCAGCAGGGTTTGCACTATAAGTTTATCAATGGGGATCAGAAATGGTTCATATCCTGCACACCCAGAATAGCTTGTAGACACATTTTTGAAGGTAGGCTACAAAGTCAAATTTGTAGTTTATGTGATTTATTTTGTTCCTGTCATTCAGGGCTACTATGATGGGCACCCTATTAATTGGGGCTTGTTAGTATTGGAGCAAATATGTTATCTCAACCTATAACTGTCTATCTAGTCAATTTCATTGCTATGTGTGTGTTGTACCTGAAGATAAAAAATAGAAATATAACCTCCTTTCTCTACAACCAAAGCTCATCCTGTAATGAAGTCAGTATGTCTAACTGCTAGAGCCCTGCTTTAAAACAGAAAATCTGGGATGGATGGTGTAACCATATGTAAGCAAATATTTTAAATACAAAATTACACAAATAGATACAGAGCCATTTCTGAGCATGTCAGCACTCTAAGTAAAACTAAGCTCAAATACTCAAGCAGGAGGTCATAGTCACATGTCCTTATACCACGGGAAGCAGAAAGAATCAGAGAAGGTGGGGTTTCTGGATGGAAAATGGGGATATTAAAGAGGAGGATTCTTGAAAAGTGGGAGATGTTTTTTCTGATGGTACGCTAAGGGGCAGCAATTGGGTTTGCTGAGTATGAAGGTCTTGCGTACTTTCTCATGCTGTTCATCAGAGGTGGCATGCCTGTCTCTGAGCAGGCACCGCAGCATCTGCCAATGGCAAGCTGAGCATCTTTCCGTAGTTCACAGGCCTGAGAGTAAGGGATTTCTTCAAGTTCAAATATTTCATCATTTCTTTATAAGCTGAAATGCAGCTTTTTTTTTTTTTTTGCTTTTTTTTTTTTTTTTTTATGAAAA